>BQNB010030750.1:0-54585 GCA_026074375.1 Tanacetum coccineum | reverse complement strand
GCCACCACCAGCCGTCGTGCGCCAACACCCTCCCCCCCCCAAGGCCATCAACAGCTGACCACCACCACCCCACCTACGCTTCCACACCACTGCTACTCCTCGTCACCTCCACCTCCACCATCTATTATGGCAGCAGCCACCATCGCGACCACCATCAACACCTTCATCACCACCTCCGCCCAACATCAACATCACCGCCACCTTCACCAACCAACGCACCATCCTCACCACAACCATGCCGCCATTGTCACCACGGCAACCACCTCGCTGCCATCACCATCGAGCATAACCAAAGGGTGCGTTCGGTTTTAAATCACCAGCAGGGTGCGTTTGGTTGTTCTTAAGCACAAAGGGTGCGTTTTGGTCTAGCTGAAAAACCACAAAAAGGGTGTGTTTGGTGATAGAAACTGCACCAAGGGTGCGTTTGGTTTTACAAACAACCCATAAGGGTGTGTTTGGTTTTAAAAATCGTATAGGGGTGTTTGTTTCTTCCTATTAACAGCATAAGGGTGTTTGGATCTAGGTTCATTAGCTTTAGGGGGCGTTTGGTTGGCTGCGAAACAGCAAGGAGCGCGTTTGGTTTCATATATACGCACATGGGGTGCGTTTGGTTGTTAATTTAACAGCAAGGGGTGTGTTTGGGTGAGCAGGAAACCACAAAGGGTGTGTTTGGGTGAGCAGGAAACACCGTAAGGGCATGTTTGGTTTGATGCGAATCAACCTTTAAGGCGTGATTGATTTATAAAAATCGCATAATAAATATATTGCAAGTTTTGGTAAAATATAAAAAACCGGATTAAATGGTGGTTAATGGTTAAATAAATGTGTTATATATTATTTTCGTTTTTGTGTTTTATAATCTTAAAGGCGTGTTTGGTTTTACTTATCCTTGTCATTTGTTGATTTAGTTTAGATGTATATTGAAATGAGGGGGTATTTTGCAATACGGATCGGTTGAAAGAGGAAAAACATTGGATTTTGTAAAGATGGGACACATCTTATAAACGAAAAAGTCATGCCGAAATTTGATATTTAAAGAAATGAATTATTAAACGTGATATATTTCTATTATTTTAGAAACCCGATAAAAGGACGAAGTTATATAGTTTTAAGATTATTAATTCGTTATTATACAATAACCCGACAAATAAACGAAACTATACTTTTACAAACGAGACAACTATATTAGCTCAAAAAGAGACGAAATACTAATTTATAAAATATTATTTTATAAATTTCCGACTATAAGGTGAAATCATAACTTTTGTAAAAGCTTTACAAACATCGTTTGCATGATTCGTAACTTTAAAAACGTGCGTGTACTTTTATACGAGAACTGTTATTAATTAAATTGGTGATTTTCCGAACACGTGTCGAAATGTGTTGTTTTAATTATTTTTCTCACGTCTCTTATATAATACATGCCGTGTATTATATACAATTTGAATTATTCTTTCGGTTAGTTGCCTTTGTTATATAATTCACGATATGAATTATATACTTGTTCAATTTTACATATGTATTTAACCAACCACCAAACTATTACAAATTTAAATCTAAATCTTTTATCAACGTGTCGCATTGATGTAACCATCCATTGAAAAACCCATATACATCATCCTAAACTAGTGGGTCTTAGCCGTTAAGATAAACCTTAACTTCTTGGTCGAGCCGTTTCAATTTCCGTTTGTGTTGTGCTTAATATGTGCATTTCCGCCGATCGTTCTACAACATCGAGGTGAGTTTATAGCCCCTCTTTCACTTGTTTTTCAATTACTTTACAAATCTCGGGGGAGAATACATGCTCGTTACGACTTGTTTACATATTCATTTACAATCTCTTTTACATACTTGATTGGATGCTTGATTTCGTAACTTGGTTACAAACTCGTTTACATACTCGTTACAAACTCGTTACAACTTTGTTATACACTCATTTGCATATCTCACAGTGAGATACAATACTTGTTTTTACTTATGGACGCAACAACTATACTTTACTCTTATGATTTCGAATTAGCTTAAGATGCATGAATTATGAATTACTCAGAGGGTAAGCGCGAATGTTTGGGATTAACAATCCCCATTCGGGTGATTAGCTATCATTGGAGACGAACGTTATACCATGTTGGAACACAACTGGATTGGTATCTTCAGGGCCAACAACCACATACATACGAACAATTACTGTGCCTTGAATAAAGTGGCATACATATAAGTCTACGCAGCAGTTTCATGAACTTAAAGTAATCGTAATCACTCATTGGGCAATACATCCTTGAAACATTTCGTGATGGTTTTAATTAGCATGCATACTTTGAACAATTGCGGTCCAACTGTCATATGTACAATTTTGTGACTATTATAAGGGTTGAAATAGTCATACATACTTTGCAAATCTTTAGTGAAAATTTTATATATAAACAAACCTATGAACTCACCAACTTTATGTTGACCCTTTTAAGCATGTTTTTCTTAGGTGAATTAGATGCTTGGCTTACTTGATGCGCACTGGAGTCTAAATTTGACAAGATTTCATTTATGAATTTCTACTTACATGCAAATGATCAAATTTCGTTGTATCGCTTTCAAGCTTTTTATTGTGATGCAATTATGGGACAAATCTTATATCAATTTCAAGAAAATCAATGAGATTACTTTTCGAACGACACATTTAGAGGTCGTTCTCTTGTATCTTGTGCTGTTGTATTATGAAGTAACACTCCCGGACATATTTCCACTGCGACACATTTTTGGGGGTGTTACAGATTGGTAACAGAGCACTGGTTATAGAGAACTAGGTTGCATATGTTACCTAGACTATAACCGTTTTCACAAACCTTGCATCACATCAAACATTTTCAAAGTGCATACATACTACTTGCTTACTTGCTTACAATACTTGTTACATTAAGTGTTTACATGACACACATATATATAATATATATGCTTACATTCCTTTTGCGCATATTGTACATTTATTTATATAAGAGTTAATTATATAAATACTAGAACATTTCTTAAGACATTGTGAGTTACACAATGGTCTCATTTCACTTTTAAGACATTGTGAGTTGCACAATGGTCTCACTCATTTCTCAGACATTATAAGTCATACAATGGCCTCTAAGACCTTTTCATAACCTTATACAATATCGTATTACACGAAAACCGTCACAATTTTGTTTAGATGGAATTACGTATGAATCTAAGTATTACAAGTCTTGTATGGGCAGGACTTGTAATAGGAGGATCGATATGATAATTGCATGTTGACTCGTTCATAAAGACCTTTATCTTATTTACTTTAACCGTGTACTTATCAATTATTTTGAACACTATGTCGATTTCCCTGATTGTTTACTCCCCGTGTCTGAAGAC
Organism: Tanacetum coccineum; assembly: GCA_026074375.1. NCBI lineage: Eukaryota > Viridiplantae > Streptophyta > Magnoliopsida > Asterales > Asteraceae > Tanacetum > Tanacetum coccineum. Next base: position 51,204 of record BQNB010030750.1, on the reverse strand, counting down.
GAGTGTTAAACACTTATCCCATACTTATTAGAACAACTGCATTATCATGTTATCCACAACCTTTAAGGTTATGTGAGTATGCGTATTGCATCGGAAATTATTAAGTAGGATGATTTATAATCTCTTTATTTGAAAGGATTAGGACGCCTCTCCATTTAAATAAATAAATTGTAAATCATAGAACCATAAGTTTATCCATTCATTATTTATATAAATTGGGACGCTTCTATATGCAAATAATGAATTATAAATGAGTGGGACGCCTCTCTATTTAAATAAATAAATTGTAAATCACCAAACCATAAGTTTATCAATTCATTATTTACATAAATTGGGACGCTTCTTTATGCAAATAATAAATTATAAATGAATGGGCTTAATGGTATCCAATATGACACAAGTATAAACTCAAACCCGATATTCACCGAAATCCGTTAAAAAGGTCTAGAAACACAATCTTGTCTTACCACTCAGCAAAATCTTAAGGCCTCACTTGAACTACCTTATCTCATTCTTAAGTTATTACTTTTGCCATTACAAATCCTTACGATCATGAACTCTTTGTGGAGCTAACTGACTTATGAACTCTTGAGCTAATGGGTTTGATTCATCCTCGAACTAACGACTGAGTGCAATATTCCACTACCTATCACATAGGGATATTGTTTCTCGAAACGTCCTCACTCTCCGCATCCCATCATCGTTTGTTATAGTTATTTTAGTTATGGTTACTGTTGTTGGGTCCTGGAGCGGTCTCAGCTCGTACAAATTTATCCAACAGGTAATGCAACCCCCCTAAACCAGATAAACATCTATCGACGAAACATCTAGTCGAACTATTCAATTCGGGCCACTAGTACGAAGACTTAGGTCATGATACATCCTGGTAGTGCCAAGTAAGTTGAATACTTACATCCATTAGCCTCGTCCGTTATAAATCGTCGAACATTACAGATATCAGAAACTAGACTCTATCCTTAAACATTTAAAACTTTATACAAACATACTCATGCGACTACACTTTCTCCTTCGATGCTTTCACTATTAAGAGACTTTCTTTATAACGCGGTTATATCAGTCATAAGACATGTAATGATATTTTTTTGAGATACATATTTTGATGAATTAAATATCCTGGTCAAACCTAGCCAAAATTTTTGGTATATTGAGAAGTGCAAAAACATCTAATTTTGCTGACTAAAGATATCAACGCCATGTTTAAAAACTGGTTATTAAATCTTAAATCTTTTCTTGGTCACACAGTAGGTTAACAAGAATCGAATCCCGGGACGGGATTCCTTTAAGGGGTAGGTACTGTAACAACCGGCAATTTTTAGAATTTTAAATGACTATTTTACCCTTTGACTTTTCAGGTCCGACTTGACTTTTTGACTTTTAATCTTTTATTGTCACATAGAAACGATTACCGCGTAACCGGTAAGTTTTGGGAACATATTTAAATAATAACTCATATTTATTATTACATATCTCTCATGTGCAAATTTATTTTTAACTTATTTGACTTGAAAACGAAAAGATGTATGTTATTCCTAACTTGACTAATAAAAAACGACCTGCCAAAATGAGTTATTAATTATGAGGTATACTAGTGTTTGACATGAAATGACATTCCGGACAACTTTTCAGTTTTATCCGAGACCTGAAACCAAGCCAAAAATGTCTAAAATACCCTCGCAAAATTTGAAAACAAGAACAACGCGTACCGACACGAAAATAATTAAATTTATATTTAATTATCACAATTTACTTAATAAAAGTATTTAATAAATTGTTTAGCATTTTATTGAAAGACGTTTTTGAAAACGCGAATATTTAAATTAAATTTTATTTTACGAACAAAGCTTGCCCGTGATACTCGATGGCTACACAAATAAATATAGTAATAAACATTTAAATAACTTTAAAATATTTTCGAAATAATAGTCATGTAAATACTCATTTTCATTGTAAAAACTATTTGGAAAACAATGGCGCAACTTTCGTGTTTTAAATTGTCCGTTAACTAGCTTAAACGAGTCCCGAACCATTATTTAACGAACATTACATTTTTAGTCCCTCTAGTTATATTTACATGAAACCCCCTAGACTATGTTACATGTGCTACTTTGTTTTAAACTTTATAATATTTATAAGTTTAAACATTAGGGTTTCTCATTTTTTTATAAACAAACCCTAGCCTCCCTCTCTCTCTTTTCCGGCTGCCGGCGCCGCTCCGGCCATATTGCGGCCACCCTTCGGCCGCCACCACGCCACACACCACGATCATCCCCACCACCGCCTCATCCCCCGCACCACTGAACCAACAACATCATCACCACATGCACCACCCCCACGTCACCACAGCCGCACCGCCACCACCATCATTGCGGCATAACCACCACCTTCATCATCACTATCAGCTGACGCCACCATCACCCCATCACATCACCACCAATGCACCATCATCATCCTCAACCAACTAACACCAACTCACCACCTCGTTACCACCCTCTCCACACCAACGCCACCTAAACCACCGTCACCAGCCACCACCACATATGGTGCTTTTTGGTTGGCTGTGTAAACACCAAAAAGGGTGCGTTAGGTTTCTAGTCGACACTGACAGGGTGCGTTTGGTTTTGATAGAAACACCACAAAGGGTGCGTTTTGGTCTAGCAGAAAAACCACATAGGGTGCGTTGGGTTTTCTTATACCACACAAGGGTGCGTTTGGTTTTCTTATCAGCACCAAAGGTGTGTTTGGTTATTAGTAACAGCCCCAACGGGGTGTTTGGATATGGGTTTAGCAGCAAGGGTGCATTTGATTTATATAAATCAACTAATAAACATATACTAGATTTTATAAATAAAATCGGATCTAAATGGTGGTTTAAATGGTTAAATAAAATGTGATATTGTTTGATTTTCGTGGGTGTTTGTTTCTGCGTTTTAAACCCAAATAGGGTGTTTGTTTATGCGTTTTAGACCCAAATAGGGTGTTTGTTTTTGCGTTATGACAGCCACGAGGGGCGTTTGTTTTTGTGGATTAACAGCAGTGGGTGCGTTTAGCACAGCAGTGGGTGCGTTTGGCACTGCAGTGGGTGTGTTTGGTTTTGCTTATTTTTATTATTGGTTTGATTCTGTCTATTGTCTATTATATATATGATATATATATATATATAATATCTATATATATTATATATATCTAAGAGTATTTATATATATATATATATATATATATAATATATCTTTTTTCTAGTCTATATATATATATATATATTATATATTATATATGTATCATATGTATGTATATATGTATCCATATGTCTACTATTTATATATGTAAATATATTTTAATGTTTATTTATATATATTAGTATATTATTTAATTTAATATATAGATATATATTATTTGATATATATATATATTATATTATATTATATATTACTATTATTTTATATATATATATTGAAACATGCGAATAATTGCAACAATAATTGATTAAGGGAAAGACATTTAATTTTATAAACATGGGAAATGTCTTATAAATAAATAGGTCATGCCAAAAAATCTATAGATTTCTATACTTAGTAAATTTTCACTTGAATTTCTATTACCTTAAAGACCCGATAAAAGGACAAAGTTATATGAGTCTTAAGAATTATTAAATTGTAATTATACAATAACCCGCTAGATAAACGAAAACTATACTTTTACAAATAAGATAACTATTTTAGCTAAAACCGTCAAGGAAACGAAATACTAAATTATAAAGTATTATTTTATAAGACAATGTAATATATTTTGTAAAAGCTTTAAGGATGTCATTTATCTAATTCGAAACTTTAAAACGTGTGTTTACTTTTATTGCAAGAACTCTTTATTACATTAATTGGTGATTTCCGAACACGTGTCGAATTATGTTGTTTTAATTATCTTTCTCACGTTTCTTATATAATATTTGCAAAGTATTATATACTTTGACTATTTTATTTTTCTCGTCATTTTTCTTATATATAATACACGCCGTGTATTATATACACTTCGAATTATTCTTTTGACTGTTGTCCTTGTTATATACTTCGCGATACGAATTATATACTTGCTCATTATTCATATGTAATATATACGGAATATATTACATACTTTGCGTTTAGTTTTTGATTTATTTTATTTAACCAACCACCAAACTATTACAACTTGAAATCTAAACCTTTTATCAACGTGTCGCGTTGATGTGACTATCCATCGAAAACCCAAATACACTATCCTAGGCTAGTGGGTCATAGCCGTTAAGATAAATCGCAACTTCTTGGTCGAGCCGTTCTGGTTTCCGTAGTGTTCTGCCTAATATTTGCATTTCTGCCAATCGTTCTACGACATCGAGGTGAGTTTATATCCCTATGTTTGACTGGTTTTACATATATTTATGGGGTGAGAACATGCTTGTTTACAAATTCATTCACATGATTGACTTAAACTTGTTACCTGATCGTTTACAAATTGGTTTACATATTCATTTGCATATCTCGCAATGGGATACATTACTTGATTTCAATTCTGGACGCAAATACATACTTTCATTCAAATGATTAAGGATTAGCTTAGGTTGCATGAACTGCGAATTACTTGGAGGGTAAGCGCGAATGCTATAAAATAGATCTATTTGGGACTGACAATCCCCATTCGGGTGATTAGCTATCACTAGAGACGAACGTTATACCATGTCGGAACACAACTGGATTGGTACCTTTAGGGCCAACAACCACATACATACGAACAATTACTATGCCTTGAATAAAGTGGCATACATATAAGTCTACGTAATAGTTTCATGAACTTAGAGTAATCGTAATCACTCATTGGGCAATACATCCTTGAAACATTTCGTGATGGTTTTAATTATCATGCATACTTTGAACAATTGCGGTCCAACTGTCATATGTACAATTTTGTGACTATTATAAGGGTTGAAATAGTCATACATACTTTGCAAATCTTTGGTGCAACATTTATACTTAAACAAACCTATGAACTCACCAAATTTATGTTGACCCTTTTAAGCATGTTTTTCTTAGGTGAATTAGATGCTTGGCTTACCTGATGCGTACTGGAGTCTAAATTTGACAAGATTTCATTTATGGATTTTTACTTACATGCAAATGATCAAATCTCGTTGTATCGCTTTCAAGCTTTTCATTGTGATGCAATTATGGGACAAATCTTATATCAATTTCAAGAAAATCAACGAGATTACTTTTCAAATGACACATTTAAAGGTCGTTCTCTTGTATCTTGTGCTGTTGTATTCTGAAGTAACACCCTCGGACATATTTTCGCTACGACACATTTTTGGAGGTGTTACATTGACTTATCCGTTTAATGTCTTAGTATGTATGTCAATATCACGTTGACTCATCCGTTTAACGTCTTTTATATCATATCACATCGACTCACCCGTTTAACATCTCATCATCTATATCAGTATCACATCGACTTATCCGTTTAATGTCTTAGTATGTATGTCGATATCACGTCGACTCATCCGCTTAACGTCTTTTATAGCATATCACATCGACTCACCCTTTTAACGTCTCATCATCTATATCAGTATCACATCTACTGATTTGTTTAACGTCTTTTATTTCAATATCACATCGAATCATTTATTTAACGTCTTTTATATCAATATCGCATCGACTTCAACTAACCAACGTCTTTTATATCAATATCATATCAACATATCCTTTTAACGTCGCATCATATACATGATATATCAATATCACATCGACTTGTCCATTTTACGTCTCATCATGTATGTCGATATCACATGTACTCATCCGTTTAACGTCTTTTATATCAATATCACATCGACTTTTCCGTTTAATGTCTTAGTATGTGTGTCGATATCATGTAGACTCATCCATTTAAGGTCTTTTATAGCATATCACATTGACTCACTCGTTTAACGTCTCATCATCTATATCAGTATCACATCGACTCATCCATTTAATCTCTCAGTATGTATGTCGATATCACGTCGACTCATCCGTTTAACGTCTTTTATAGAATATTACATCGACTCACCCTTTTAACGTCTCATCATTTATATCAACATCATATCGACTTATTTGTTTAACGTCTTTTATTTCAATATCACTTTGACTTATTTATTTAACGTCTTTTATATCAATATCACATCGACTTCGTCTGTTCAATGACTTTTATATCAATATCACATCGACTAATCCTTTTAACGTCGCATCATATACATGATATATCAATATCGCATCGACTCATCCATTTAACGTCTCATCATGTATGTCGATATCACATCTACTCATCCGTTTAACGTCTTTTATATCAATATCACTTCGACTTATCCATTTAATGTCTCAATATGTAGGTCGATATCACATCAACTTATCCGTTTAATGTCTCAATATGTATGTCGACATCACTTTGACTCATCTGCTAAACGTCTTTTATAGCATAACAAATCGACTTACCCGTTTAACATCTCATCATCTATATATCAGTTTCACATCGACTTATCCGTTTAATGTCTTAGTATTTATGTCAGTATCATGTCGACTCATCCATTTAACGTCTTTTATAGCATATCACATCGACTCACCCATTTAACGTCTCTTCATCTATATCAGTATCACATCGACTCATCCATTTAATGTCTTAGTGTGTATGTCGATATCACGTCGACTCATTCGTTTAGCGTCTTTTATAGCATATCACATCGACTCACTCTTTTAATGTCTCATCATTTATATCGGTATCACATCTACTCATTTGTTTAACATCTTTTATTTCAATATCACATCGAATCATTTATTTATCGTCTTTTATATCAATATCACATCGACTTCGTCTATTCAATGTCTTTTATATAAATATCACATCGACTAATCCTTTTAACGACACATCATATACATGATATATCAATATCACATCGACTCATCCGTTTTACGTCTCATCATGTATGTCGATATCACATCTACTCATCCGTTTAACGTCTTTTATATCAATATCACATTTACTTATCCGTTTAATGTCTCAGTATGTATGTCAATATTACGTCGACTCATCCGTTTAACGCCTTTTATAGCATATCACATCGACTCATTCGTTTAACGTCTCATCATCTATATCAGTATCACATCAACTTATCCGTTTAATGTCTTAGTATGTATGTCGATATCACGTTGACTTATCCGTTTAACATCTTTTATAGAATATCACTTCGACTCACCCTTTTACCGTCTCATCATCTATATCAGTATCACATCGACTCATTTGTTTAACGTCTATTATTTCAATATCACATCGAATTATTTATTTAACGTCTTTTATATCAATATCACATCGACTTTATCTGTTCGACGTCTTTTATTTCAAAATCACATCGACTAATCCTTTTAACATCGCATCATATACATGATATATCAATATCACATCGACTCATCCATGTAACATCTCATCATGTATGTCGATATCACATCTACTCATCCGTTTAACGTCTTTTATATCAATATCACATCGACTTATCCGTATAATATCTCAATATGTATGTCGATATCACATCGACTTATCCGTTTAATGTCTCAATATGTATGTCAATATCACATTGACTCATCCGCTTAACGTATTTTATAGCATATCAAATTGACTCACCCGTTTAATGTCTCATCATCTAAATATCAGTATAACATCGACTTATCCCTTTAATGTCTCAGTATGTATGTCGATATAACGTCGACTCATATGTTTAATGTCTTTTATAGCATATCACATCGACTCACCCGTTTAACGTCTCATCATCTATATCAGTATCACATCGATCCATCCGTTTAATGTCTTAGTATGTATGTCGATATCACGTCAAATCTTCCGTTTAACGTCTTTTGTAGCATAACACATCGACTTACCTGTTTAACATCTCATCATCTATATCAATATCACATATACTCAATTGTTTAACGTCTTTCATTTCAATATCACATCTAATCATTTATTTAACGTCTTTTATATATCAATTTCACATCGACTTCGTCTGTTCAACGTCTTTTATATCAATATCACATCAACTAATCCTTTTAACGTCACGTCATATACATGATATATCAATATCATATCGACTCATCTGTTTAACGTCTCATCATGTATGTCGATATCACATCTACTCGTCCGTTTAACGTCTTTTATATCAGTATCACATCGACTTATCCGTTTAATTTCTTAATATGTATGTCGATATCATATCGACTTATCCGTTTAATGACTCAATATGTATGTCGATATCACATCGACTCAGATGCTTAACTTCTTTTATAGCATATCAAAATGACTCACCCGTTTAACGTCTCATCATATATATCAGTATCACATTGACTTATCCGTTTAATATCTCAGTCTGTATCTTGATATTACGTCGACTCATCCGTTTAACATATTTTATAGCATATCACATTGACTTACCCGTTTAACGTCTCATCATCTATATCAATATCACATCGACTTATTTGTTTAACGTCTTTTATTTCATTATCACATCGACTCATTTATTTAACGTCTTTTATATCAATATCACATCGACTTTGTCTGTTCAACGTCTTTAATATCAATATCACATCGACTAATCCTTTTAACGTCGAATCATATACATGATATATCAATATCACATCGACTCATCTGTTTAACGTCTCATCATGTATGTCGATATCACATCTACTCATCCGTTTAACATCTTTTATATCAATACCACATCGACTCATTTGTTTAACGTCTTTTATATCAATATCACATCGACTCATTTATTTAACATCTTTTATAGCATATCACATCGACTCACCTGTTTAACATCTCATCATCTATATCAATATCACATCAACTCATTTGTTTAACGTCTTTTATTTCTATATCACATCGACTCATTTATTTAACGTTTTTTATATCAATATCACATCGACTTTGTCTGTTCAACGTCTTTTTTATCATATATATATCAATATCATATCGACTCACCCATTTAACATCATGTATAAAATACCAATAGCCGAGGTCATTCTTTTATTTCTAAATTACACCCGTTGATGCACACCGTACGACACCCACATGCAAGATTAGTGGTGGATGGAAAGAAAAAAAATGGTGTTTAAATAACCTCCCTATTGCAAATAATACCTATTCACATCAATTGCCAAAGATTTGTTAGGTTGAATAAAAAGATTTCATAGATAGATGTGTAATTATACACGTTTATCTATATTAATTACACACAAACCGTACAACACGTAATCATTACTACGCCGGATGTGTAGCAATTTCGTAAACACGCACACAAAGAAAGCAAAAGTCGAGATAATCTTTTATGTCATACTCCGACATACCTTCATATTTAAATATACTCCCTTTGTTAATCCATTGCCAAAACACCTCATCTGTTTTTTTGTTGAAATAAAACCCCTCATTTTTTATAATCTCCTCTCAACCTTTTCCTTGGATCGTCTAGTTCGAAAGCTCTAACAGGTATCTTTTACTTGATTGGTTTATTCAATTTTCTATACTTGTTTTGTCATTGTTTTTTGTTGATAACATAACAGACTTTTTTTGTTAATTTTATTATTATTTACAATAGTTTGGTTGAAATTATGGATATTTCATTTTTCTTTACCATTTCCTTTAGATCGATATAGAAGTTTTAACAATTATTTGCAACTACTTTCGGTAAAAAGAATTGCGTGCAAGTGTTTGTTTGTACTTTAGGCTACATAGATACGGATCCAACGATTTTATATCTAAATAGTTAAATATAAAGTTTGAAGAAAGAGTACTTAATTTATGTCCCACACCTTAGAGTGACCGAGCTTCCTTGTTCGACTCAATAAATTGAGGCTAACAATCTCCCCCGAAGTGAGGTCTTGAACACGGGAACGAGCTTCCTTTATTGACTCAATAATATTGAGGCTAACAATCTCCCCCGAAGTGAGTTCATTGATGACACTCCTTCATGAGATTAGTGAGATTGCTTTTGTCGTTTAAGCTCGAGTGTTCTTGGTCTTTGTCTTCGTTATTTGTTGTAGGCTTGTTCCTTCATGCTTTGCGATCTTGACTTTGAGCCTTTGTCATTGTCTTTATCGTCTTTGCCATCTTGCGAATCTTTTGTTTTTGACCCACCATGTCATACTTTTTGCATTATCTTGGAACAAGCTTAAAATAGAGTTTTGCGGATAGTCTTTGTCTTTAAATCTTGAGCTTTCTAGTTAGTATGTCTTTCGTTAGATTTGAGCATGAATGGATTGAGGTTGCCGTTACCACCGTTTGACCTGCAGGTTTCGTTAGTGAGATAAACGAGAAAATTGATTTGAAAATCAATCGACGTGTCACTCGTTAAAGAGTTTTTGTAACACATCGAGAGTGTCATGTTTTTATCAAAATTCATCAACCGTCAATTCATTTACTGGACCAAATCGATATCTAGTTGTCACAAGTTTGATTCATATAGAATCTCGCAAGTCACCTACCGCAGTGCTGTTTGATGATGACACTGGAAGGATTTCCATTCGTCATTGTGAATACTAAAGAGTATCACTCTGAATGTTCTGGCAAATATCACAATGATATTGCGTAGGACTCTTGATAACAGCTTGTGAACCTGATGATGTTCAAAAAATTGTTTGAAATGAATTTGTCCTATCGAGATTTTGATTGATTCTGGCTCTAGACTCGATTAGTGCATTTTGGTTTAGTACTCGAGGCTGGGCATATTGCCACCTATTCAATATCAACTGATTCTCTGGAATGATGATGTCAATAAGAAAAGTGTGTATCTCCGTGTACAAATGAGCACAAGTTTTGTTGAGAGAAACCGAATGGGCTGGGAAGGTTGTGCATTGCATCACTGGGTCCCATGAGTCGTTTTCATGTCAGCAATCAAACTTGTGATTTCTGACAGCATATGTATTGACCCCAGGTTTCTGCCTTAAGTTGTGTGAGGGATTCTTTCTTTAGGGGGACCTTGTATCCATACATTTATTTTTCATTCTCAACGCCTTCAATGCTTACCAGGGGGGAAACGTCCCCATTACCTAGCACTTGTTATGATTGTTCAAGTGTTAGCTCAAGCTTAGTCGGCATTTTCTCCCATATACATTAATCTCCAATATACCTAAGGACTCTATTTCTAAACTTTGGATTATCCTTGGGTAGATCCTCCGGTTCTGGTTGGATCATGTAGGATGATTCTAACTAACCACCTTTGACTTCAGATTACGTCGTGAAATTAAGATGTGTTGGGTATAAGATCCGAACCACAAAACCTTTTCTTCTGAACATTAAGTCGATTTAGATCATATTTAATTACATTTTCTCCCCTTATTTTAAATAAATTAAACACTTAGGTTTTGAAATACCTTGTGATTTAAATATGTCTTTATAAAATCTGTGGGAGAAAATATTATCGCCATGAAGGGTTTGGAAAATTTTGAATAATGTTTTTACAAACATAAGATTGGTCCGTGATGATGTATCCTATGATACATTAAACTTTGTTTTTTTTTTTCGAAAAAAACTCCCCCTCAAACAATAGGACCAATTAGAAATTGTTTGTCTTTAAAAACATTGTGATGGATGGATTGTTGAACACACAATTTTAAGATTATGAATTGTAATTGAGAAATTCTTGAAAAATTGTGTTCAACTTTTTTGAAAAAACCAGATGTTTACGAGGATTTCTCTTCTAACTGTAAGGGTCAAGCGTCACGGGAAACGTACACTTTCCTTTTTCTTGATGCTAAAAATTTATGTCTTGTAAGAACAGCTTCAAGACCGAGAAAGCGTTTAATTTTCTCGTTGTGAGAATAAGTTATAAACCTTTTTATTTGAGTCCGGGGTATGTACTGATATTTGCACTATGCCATTTAGAAAAATTAGAATGAACATGTTTTGAAACTATTTGCAACTCTCGCTCGAACTTCATTTACACACCCATGTCAATGTTAATCGACATTTCTAAGCACGTAAATGTTATCGATTCCAAGAGACATGTCGAGAAGAATCTTTTTGGAAATTTTCTGATTTTCTGATTTTGTATTTATTTACCTGTTATCCTCAGCATTGCTATATGATGGTGGAATAGTAAATTCCAAACTCTTGTCGTGATGTAGCTGTCTTGACTGCTTAAGGAGGCAACTTTTGGATCTAGTTTAAAACTTGACTGTTCATTGCTTGATTCTGATTTTCGAGTTCTGAACGGTTTTATGATCAGAAGTCATTTGATGAAGAACGCAGGCTTTGACTGATGTTGTTCAAACATCATTGCCATGAAAACGAGGCTTGAACTGTTGTGTTCAAACGTCATTTAAACATTGAGGAACGGGGCCTGAAGTGTTATTTTCAGCAGACGCCATTTGACATTGACGACCGAGGCTTGAACTGCTGTGTTCAAACGTCATTTAAACATTGTGCATCCAGAGTCAACAATGAATAGGATGAGTTGTACAATCTGCAAGAGAGTTAGAGGACGATGGAACATTGGACAAATTGGATCCTAAGGAATTTGATATCTTCAAGCATTAGTTATACTAGAGACAATGACTATAGGGGACTAATTCTTGTGACTTCATCATCTTTCCTATCTTAGCTTCCATATCTTTTGGTCCTAAGTGGCTTTTGTGTCCATGTTATAACGGTTGGACATCTCTTTGATATCCACCATTTCCATTCCTGATTTGTATTCTCATACAACTCCTTATAGTAACTCTTGGATTTCTGAATAGTGGTATGTGATGCAACTGTTTTCTTATAAGGTGTTCAACAGTTTTTGTTCGCTTTTCTCTTGGGTTTATAGCACTAATAGGCAACTACTTCTAGGCTTCTTAGTTCTTGCTTCAGTCTACAAGTATCTAGAACACCAAGCATCATGATCTGACATTAAACACACATTTTCCAACAATCAGAACAAACAGCATTTACATTCAAAAGTTATGAGTTTGAACTGTCATTACACGCAGTTACAGACTTTGTTTTCTTAGAAATACTAGAAATCCTATGGTTGTCTTCTACTTCCTTCTTTGTAAACTTCACTTGACTAATGTTTGGCACGACCTTATCTTTCACTTGATAGCTCTTAAGCTGTGGTCTGCTAACACTAGTAGTGTGAATTACTCCTGAAGATTTAGACATGTGAGGATTAGTATTCCTAGAAGCAATGGAGGCAACTGTGGTGTTCTAGTTTGTGTTGTGGTGGAGGCAATTCTATACATTCCTGGTTTCAGCACATTTGTGTTTCGAATCGCTTGGTTTCTATTCTGAGGCAAACTCTGTTGAGTGACTGGTTTAAATAAACCATCCGACACATTAGTTTTATTAACCGACTGTTTTGTTTGAAAACTTCTCATTTCAGGAGAATTTGAAAAAGGAGTCGGTTTTCCTAAAACTGATGGTTTTGGAATCCGTTGAGCATTTGGTTGTCGAACAACAGATGGTTTATCAAACTGAGTTTCCACAGACTTTCCTTTTGTTACCAGAATGAGTTTCTTTAACTCATTTATTACCATGTTCTTATCTTGCATTTGAGCTTTCAAATCTTGTATTTCATGATATTGTTCACGTTCTTTTCGAAATACATTTGAAGCATTTTCTTTGCAAACTGGGTTGTTTTTCATCTGTTCTTTACAATGTTGTAAAGAAAGTTCAAGAGAAATTGAGTGTTTTTCAAGTTTAGAAAAACTTTTTAACAAATTATTATGAACTTCTTTGTTAACAGATTCAGTTCGTTTCGAAAGCTTTAGTGCAAGACATTCACATTCTTTGACTTTATGAAGATACATGCATTTCAATTCAGTATGAGCATTTGATTCAGACAGAGAATGCAAATATGAACATGTAACATCTTTAGACACACACTCTTCGAGAAGTAGATCATATATGTTTGAAAAATCAGCCTTTTCTGATTCAAGTTCGTCAAGTCTTTTCACAGGGAATTAACGTACTCCAAATCGTCATTCATTTCTATTTTTAGTTCATGAATATAACACTGACTGTCTAGGTATAGTTTTGTCTGAAGAGCATTAATAAGATTTTGATCAAAACTTCCTTCTCTTAGCAGTTGGGTTAGGGATAAATGCAACTAATAGTATGATTAGACCAAGTATGTTGACAAATTGATCTAAAAATAAATTGAAGTTGTTTGTCCATTCGTTATAAAGTTGTCATCTTTTATAATTGGATTTAGACATGGGTAGAAAAAGCCAAAGTTTTTTAGCAATGTGTTGGTTTTGTCGTATACATACGTTTTTCTCCACATAGGTCTTCCTAATTTCTTTTAGCGCGTTCCAACTGATCAAGATAGGCTTTGGATGGTGTTTGAAAAGTTTCTTAAAGACTGGTTTTGATATGTGTAATTTTATGGTTTTCACTTTGTCTTATATCTAATTTGATCTACTCTCCTTTCTCAAGAGTCAATGTGTCTTTCCCCATCGGTGGATATCTGTTTGCAGGATCAGAAGTATCATATGGGATCTCATACAAACGAGGCTTATCAGATTGAGCTTTCTTGAGGTACTTTGGATTAGCAAGGTTGATCTACCATGATACGTTGCGCTTTTTGGGTGCTAACATGTGAATGGTCTGAATTGACTGATTGCGTTTATAAAGAATTTCATTTAAAAACTTTATTTGTTTGTCCATTTCAATCATCGTGTCAATGTCTTTTCCTTCCTTAACCTTTAAATCCGAAATTACCTTAGTTTTCTCTTTGAGTTGACCTTCAAATTGTGACCTAGTTAACAGACTCTTTTTTACTAGCTCATCGTATTTCTGCTTGACAACTGAAATTTCAACTGGAATTTCTGTTGAGGATTTGGTTAACTTGTTTGACATGATGAATGAATAGTTATGAATTATGAAGTGTGAAAGATTTTGTTGGATCTTAAGTGGGTGTGATTGTTGTTGTTTGTGGAAAACTATTTTACGGGATTTTACAAGTCTTGACTAAACCGAGAAAATACAAGAGTATTTCGCGGGATTTTACTAAATCAAGAAAACCGTAAAAATAGAATTATTGTAGAAATCGTTGTTGTCGTTGAAGAACTTAAACTTTTGTAACGATTTGTGAGGTAAAACGATGAACGGGGAAATTTCTTACAACGAAAGGGCTAAAATTGAAAATTTTGAAAACTAAAATGTAAAACTAAAAAATAACAAAAATTAAAAGTTTAAAAGTGAAAAAAAAATGGAAAAGTTTGAAAGTAAAAGGTTATATTTAAACTTGCTTAAAAAAAGAAAGGGTTAATAGTAAACTAAGTAAAATCTAAATATTAAATATGAATATTGTTTAGAAGTTGAGGGGCTTAACTTGTAAATTTCGAATTATAATTAATAAAAAACACGTTTTCCCTCCTGTTCAATTGTCATCTTTGTTTGAAAGTTGATAAATATGAGAAAAGATGCAACGTTTGTAAATTTGATCTCGCGGAGTCGCACGGTTATCGTTCTGGTTAAAAAACCAAATATACAGTTGGTCGAAACGAATCACGAACCATCGGTCTTGTTATAAGTCGTTGTCGTTTAACGTCACTCGAAACCGAAAAACCGAAAATTTGTTAAAACGTGAAGAAACTCGTTCTTGTGTGTTTTAGATCGGTTCAAGGTAGCAAAAAAAACTCGTTCGGTCCAAGTAAAAAAGTACTCGATCGGTCGTTGAGATTTTTACTCGTTCGGTCCAAAAAAAATTCAACTCGATCGGCTCAACTCGTTCGGCTTAAAAATTTTCACTCGTTCGGTTGTCCACGTTTTCACTCGTTCGGTCCTTGAGAGATGAAACTCGTTCGGTCCTTGATGAAATTTTGCTCGTTCGGTCTTTAAAAAATTTTGCTCGTTCGGTCCAAAAGAGAATGTTACTCGTCCTTGTGTCTTCTTCTTTTTAACAGAAATCACAAAAAAAACAATCGTCCTTTTTGCTTGTCTTCTCGAAGCAGCCAAGGAAGTAGAGAAACAAAACTAATAGTTTGACACAAAGAGGCAAAAAAAACAAAGAAAAACGAAGCCACTATATCATTGCATACTTGAAAACAAATGAAAGAAAGAAGAAAGAAAAGAAGAAAAAAAAACGTGTACCATTTAAGTATGACCAAACAAAATAAGCCAAAATCAAAAACAAAACACTTATGCGGAATAATAATCTAAAAAACATGACCACAAAACAAATCACGAAACCCACAGAGGCGACTGATAACCAATGTTGGTTCCCAATTTAATACTTCATATGCCGAACACACAAGATCGAATCAAGAAACTAAGAAAGAGAGGTGATGTGTTAGAGACGAGTGAGAGAAGAGGAGAGAGATGAGAGAAAAAATGATATTTGTATGACGATTTAGAAAAAAAGATTATTATCAGAGATTAGTATTTTATATGCGAATATATCTATATATATACCCCTACACACTTTAATGTGACGCGTCGGGATATTTTTAACTAGGACTCGGGCTCGGGTTTTGCTTGGGATTAATTATCCGGAAAATCATATACAATATTAGATTAACTATCGCGCCGATTCCCGATTTTATTACGATTACAACCCATAAAATAATTAAAGACCGAGCTCCTCGTGAGTGACGACTTCCTTGTTCGACTCAATAAATTGAGGCCTAAACACTTTTCCTTGGATTGTCTAGTTCGAAAGCTCTAACAGGTATCCTTTACTTGATTGGTTTATTCAATTTTCTATACTTGTTTCTGAGATTGGTATGTCTGCTTTTCTGCTGAGAAGTTTCATTCGTGTGGCTGTCCCTTTTGTGTATGATTTTTTGGAAAAGTAGAACTTTTTAGTTTGGTGGGTATTTTTGAAGTTAACTTTTTCCCCTAAAACATTTTACACCTTTTTTTTGTCAATTTGTAGAATGTTAGGGGTTGACCAAGTTATTGATTCGAAGTTAACTTTTATGCAGAAACAATGTTTGGAAATCAGTTTATCTCGGTAATTGAACCAGATACTAAACTTGGTAAAGGCATGGTATGTGGACAAATACATTGCGTTTTTTTAACGGCAATTTTTTTTCACAATCTATACCACATATCTCACCATATATTTCGCACATGCCTTCAACGAGGCTTGAACCCACAACCTATAGGTTGGTGGGGAACTCACATACCCAAGGATATCCTTGGTGGCCAACTGAACTAGCCCAGTTGATCTTGACTTGTGCTTTTTTTTCTTACCGAAATTATGGTGGTCCATGGTTTGGACTTAATATGTTATTGGAAAACTTGTTAACCTTGTGTGATGTAATCGGACAGGTCCTGCACAAGGACTACTTACTCGGAGGGTCATACCACGGGAATGACTCGATCTTTCTTTTGAAATGCTATGGAGTCTGGTGGCAAGTGGAGGTGAAATGTTTGTTTATGAATACGATGTCTCTTGTGGGGCCTATATGGGCAGACTTTGTGATGCATAACGTTACCAATGATGTTACGATGCTACATTTTGTCGAAGAGGGCAAGGACA
The DNA here is from genome assembly GCA_026074375.1 of Tanacetum coccineum. Lineage (NCBI taxonomy): Eukaryota > Viridiplantae > Streptophyta > Magnoliopsida > Asterales > Asteraceae > Tanacetum > Tanacetum coccineum. The sequence continues at coordinate 33,680 of BQNB010030750.1, read as the reverse complement.
TATTCTATGTCTCAACCTACAACAAATATGAGCTTGAGACGCATGGGTACACACAAAAAAGTCTTATGTTTTGGCGGTGCTTATTTCCAGTTACATCCAGGTCACGTTAAGCCCAAGTAACTACTAAGCATATTATAGTATAGATTATTTTATGATTTTATACTAAAGTCAAACTTTTTGATTATTGTATGTTATCAAAAAACAAACTTTGCCATTGCAATTTGAGCCGAAAGCGTACCCTACACCGAAATCAGACAGGGTGGATCTTTTCGTTAACGATAGGGATTACAAGGTTTTTTTTTTTGCTAATATTTCCCATCTGGTGATTGCTTCGTATTTCCGGGTTGATTGTTTTTGTCCTGGTTGGTCAGGATGATGGATGAGTTAGCCATCAACTCCGATCAGTTCTTTTTGTTTACTCTAGTCTGGTGTAGAGGAGAGTTGGGAGAGGCTCTTACGGCTTGTGAGAATTACGCAACCTACGTGTTACAGAACGCTTCGTGTCATGGAACTCTTCGTGTCATATCGGAGAAGAACCAGGTTCACACTTGTTTTATAATAATATATTCACGCGCATTCTACATTTAATATAAATGTATCCTTTTGGTATATGTGTAAATATATTAATGTATTGTCAATGTTATATTATGATGTGGAACGAATGGGCTGGTTTTGCAATTGAAGGTGGCATACAAATCACGGTGATGAGCACAGAGCTTTTTACAAAAAGCTGACACCAGAGGTTTTAAAATCAGGCCGAATCGTAAGTTTGCTATAATACGTTACTTGTGTGTACAATATAAATATATTTCACTAATCCTGCTATTTGATTCTTTTAAAGAACATACCAAAAGAGTTTGGCGACAGGCACAAACTCCGCGGCTATTCTTCAGCGGTTGTGAGTCACTGCCATAAAAAATTTATATTCAAGCTACGTAAAAGGATTGTATCTTTTAAACTATTTTTGACACCAACACTGAGGAACATGATGGATGGATCTAGGTTTAGGGCTAGCCAGTGGGTTCATTTTTATCTTAGCGAGGATACAACTTTGAAGGATGGAGTCATACGCTTTGAAGTTTGCTGATGACCTACTCCTGTGCATTGTTGCAAGTGCTGTGTTTTGGTATGGCCTGTAAAAAATGGCGCATTTTATACTTAAGTCCTCTTTTGGTGGATGTGTGTATGTAATTAATGGCTAGGGTTGAACAAACATGTGTGTATGTACATATGAATGTTCCTAAGGTAACAATATTAGTTTTTCTGGTCAGCATGTTCGTTGATTCCAGGCTACGGTTTGGATTCTGGCATGGGGTAAACTGGTATTGACCGACGTAGATGACGTACCCCTACCCGTCCCTACGGCCATGTTGATGCATGTTGTGTCTTGTAGCTAATAGGCCTGTCCGTTATCTATAACTTTTTCGAACAACATTGTAATCTTTTGTATATGGTTCCTTAAAGCTTAAGGTATAGCGTTAGCCTAATGTTTTGTGAAGTGTGGGTTTGAACTTTGAAGTATGGTTTATGTTGATTATGGGGGGTTTGTTTTGGCCTATATGTGTTGCTTATGACCTTTATTGATTTTGGGTTAAATTGCATAAGCCCTAATATTCGGCTTATTTTGAGACTTGCGGGTTTGTTTAAGTTTAATTTATTACGACGTAAGAAACTTATATAAGCTCATAAGTCTTGAAATAACCTAAAAAATTGAGGCTTATGAATCGAATAAGCTCATAATCCCATATTATAGCAAAAACAAACAACCCCGTTGGTATACACTACTAATGACTCAAACTGCATATACTCCTACAGTCCTACACAACCTTATACCAACTTAATTTTTTTTTGTTACGGAGTATAATTTTTGTTCAAAAAAACATAAAATATACACGACTTTTGTGGGCTTTTGAGTCTTTTGTCCACTTGCATGCCCTAATTATCTTCCTTCGTGACATGACCCAACTATTTATATATCGACTCCCTCTATCTCGTCTCTGACTTTGTATATGCAATTTTAGACAACAAATTGGTGCTACTATTCATTAAAATGACCTTACAAATCCACTTCCTCTATCTCTCACTCTCTCGGCTTTAACGCTCGTGGTATGCAATTTCAGATGACAAATTGGTTGTACTTTACCTGACATATGTACCTAGAAGTTGACTAACAAATTAATGAGGCAAAACACCTGACTATTTCCGTTCTTCCCAACATATGAAAATAAGCTTAAAAACAACCGGTTGGACCGCCGAGTCAACCTGGTCTTCCAAAACAAAAAAATAAAAAATATTTGCAAAGATTAGAAAAAGTATGTATATAAATCATGAAAAATTTCATATATTAAGCATAAAAACTAGTATTTATTAACAAATATAACATGTAAAAATAAAATTACGTCGCAAATATATAAAATAAACATGCTTTATTTAGAAAAAAACACGAAAAAACTAAAACCCGGCCGGGTCTCGTGACCCGTTTTTTCGACCGTAAGATCGTGATCGTAAGATCAGATCGGGATGTTAAGATCCTACTATGATGTCATTTTCTTAATAGTCTTTGTAATATTATACAAATATACAAATTACTATATATCATTAACATAAAATTATATAAATGTTTCATAAAAATGTTGTCGTAAATTATGATTGTAAAATGTTTAAGAAGATTAACATGTAGTTTTTTAAGTTCTACAAAACTCAACCTATAAATTTGTAGTTTTGTAGTTTGTGGTTCGGGAAAAGTAAGATTGGATCATAGCAAATCTTAAGATCCTATGGGCAAGATCGGTATCTTATAAGATCTAAGCTTGCAAAGATCCTATGTAGGATCTGGATTATTTTTGCTTTGCAATATCGTAAAATCATAAGATCCTAACACCAGGATCAGGATCTTAACAACCATGCTTAAAAGAATTGGTGTACGTTATTTTGCAAATTGTTTTTGATGCATGTATCACAGGAAAAACATTTGGAAACAAATATTTTAACAAAGCAATTTTTTTTAAAACAAATATCGTATCAAAACTAATTTTTTAACCCATGTAGTACACACAATTCTTATCTCTGTTTTGTATACACAATCAGTAATATTTTTAACCTATGACATTAATGGGAAATAAGAATAGTTTATAGGGTTATAAGTGAAAGTTTATAGGGTTAAAAATGAAAGTTTAGAGGTTTTAGTGCAATGAATAGTGTTGCACTATATTTTACGAGTGGTGCTTTTTGAGCTTTACTATTCATTACACTAAAATAGTGCACAAGTTTAGTGCATACATTGGAGTGGTTTTGTTGCACTTTTTGCACTATTTTAGTGATAACATTTGAGATGCTCTTAGAAAGACTTGGTAGACTCCATTTAAACGACTACTCGAGTATACTTTCTAATCAGGAGAGCTTTAAAATACTCAGACTTGTGAAGCTCGCCAGTCTTATCGTGCTTCAGTATATAACACTTTTTAGATTTTACATTTAAGACTTGCTTGATTCAGGCTAAATATAAGGGTGACAATTTTTATATGTAAAATAATCGAATGCGTTGACAACTAGCAATATTATTTAAGGGGTCATAAATTGATTCCATTGAAGCTTCTTAAACACGGCAAACTACATTCATAATTATCTTCCTGCATGACAAGACCCAACTATTCATTTTGCTATATACACGAGTGACGTTTGTGAATATCCATCAAACAAAATTTTCACCCTTTATTTTTATATAGTTTATCAATATTTATTTTTAGTTGTTCATCTCGTGCATGTAATCAAAAAACACACCACTTTCCTCCAATTTTAGCACTTTCATCTTACACATTCCTATTAGTTGTTTATCTCGTGCATGGATACTTGGGTCTTGTCATGCAGGATGATAATTTTGAATGTGGTTGGCCTAGTTTAAGAAGCTAACTCTGGACAAAACATTCAAAAAGTCACATAAGTTAGTAAGACCTATTCTCAACATTTTCTAACCCACCACACGACCTAAAATATGTCACTATTGTTAACATGTTTTTGTGTCTCTATTGACTTGACTAGAGCAAAATACACAAATTAAAGAGTGTGATGATTCATGGTTGGAAAGCATCGACTATGACGAGACGGTATTAGTTTACAAGGAATATTGATAAACTATACGTATTAAAATAGGGGGTGAAAATAGATGAGGAATATTGTAGAGATGTTGGAAAATAGATGAGGATATTTGGTACGAATTTCATCTTCGCGTTCCCACGTAAATTCTGGTCCTCTTTTAGAGTTCCACCGTACTTTGACTATATGAATACGGCTTTGTCTTAGTTGCTTGATTTCTCGATCTATAACTTCCACTGGTTCTTCCACAAAGTTGAGTTTGTCATCGAGCTGAAGCTCTTTTATTGGAATGACGAGAGATTCGTCAGATAAGCATTTCTTTAGATTAGAAATGTGGAAAGTATTGTGGACATTCCTGAGCTCTTCAGGAAGCTCTAGTTTGTATGCCACTGGACCGACTCTTTTAAGAATCTTAAATGGTCTAATATACCGGGGATTAAGCTTTCCTCGTTTTTCGAATCGGATGACACCTTTACGAGGTGATACTTTTAACATAACACGATCTCCAACTTGAAATTCTAAAGGCTTTCACCTTACATTGGCGTAACTTCTTTGCTGATCTCTTGCAGCTTGCAAGCGTTTTCGAATTTGCACTATCTTCTCAGTGGTTTCATGAATTATTTCTGGTCCCGTGAGTTGAACATCTCCAACTTCGGCTCAGCAAACAAGTGATCTACACTTTCAACCATAGAGTGCTTCAAACGGTGCTGCCTTAATACTGGCATGATAACTGTTATTGTAAGAGAATTCCACCAATGGTAAGTGTCTTTCCCATCCTTTTCCAAAGTTTATGACACAGGCTCGAAGCATGTCTTCGAGTGTTTGGATGGTTCTTTCACTTTGTCCATCGGTTTTGGGATGATATGCCGTACTCATGTCTAATTGAGTACCCAAGGCACTTTGTAGTGATTGCCAGAATCTGGATGTGAAATGACTGTCACGATCCGAGATGATGGATATTGGCACACCATGCCGGGAGACTATTTCTTTGATGTACAACCTGGTAAGGGCTTCCTTACTATTTGTCTCTCGGGTAGGTATGAAATGTGCAGAATTTATAAGGCGATCGACAATGACCCAAATTGTGTCATGTCCATTTGATGTTTTGGGATGTTTTGTAATGAAGTCCATTTTTATTCTTTCCCATTTTTACATAGGAATCTCTGGTTGTAACAGTAAGCTGGATGGCTTATGACATTCTGCCTTAAATCTAGAACATGTCAAACATTTGCCAATATATTCTGCGATGATTGCCTTCATGTTAGGCCACCAATAGAGTTTCTTTAGATCCTGGTACATTTTGTCAGAACCTGGGTGAATGGAATAATTCGATTTATGAGACTCATGCATGATTAAGTCTCTCAAACCACCAAAAAGTGGTAGCCAACTTCGATTTTTGATACAACGAGTTCCATCAGGATGAATTTCAAATGATTTGTCCATCCCTCGTAGGTTTTTGGCTTTGATGTTTTCTTCCTTGATTGCTTCGGTTTGAGCTTCGAGGATTTGAGTTGGTAATTTTGGGTGAAGGGTCATGATCAATGATCTAATTCGGAGTGGTTCCTTTCGGCTTAAGGCATCTGCTACGACATTTGCTTTTCCAGGATGGTAGCGGATCTCACAATCGTAATCTGCAAGTAATTATAACCAACGACGTTGCCTCATGTTTAATTCTTTCTGATGAAGAATATATTAACGGCTTTTGTGATCAGTGAAAACTATACACTTTGTACCGTATAGATAGTGTCTCCAGATTTTAAGAACGAATACGACTGCTCCTAATTCAAGATCATGAGTGGTGTAGTTTTCTTTGTGAGGCTTGAGTTGTCGGGATGCATATGCAATGACTTTTCCTTTTTGCATTAATACTGCCCCCAGACCTTGAAGAGATGCATCACAGTAAACAACAAAGTCATCGTTTCCTTCTGGTAATGCTAAGATTGGAGCTTCATAAAGTTTTTGTTTTAGCTATTGGGAAGCCGTCTCTTGATCTTTTTCCCAGATATACTTCTTGTTTTTTTTTGGTTAATTTAGTCAAAGGATTTGTAATTTTTGAGAAACCTTGGATGAATCTTCGGTAATAGCCGGCGAGTCCTAAGAATTGACGAACTTCCATGGGTGTAGTGGGAGATGCCCAGTTCTTAACTGCTTCAGTCTTGGCGGGGTTAACATGAAGTCCCTGACTATCAATTAAGTGTCTAAGAAATTGCACCATGCGGATCCAGAAATCACACTTGGAGAACTTGGCATATAGTTTCTCTTTCTTGAGTAATTCTAGGATTATTCTCAGATGATTTGCGTGTTCTTCTTTTTTACGAGAGTAGATGAGAATATCATCGATGAATACTATTACGAATTTGTCTAAATATGGTTTACATACGCGGTTCATGAGATCCATGAATACAGCAGGTGCGTTAGTTAAACCAAATGGCATAACTTGAAATTCATAGTGTCCGTATCTTGTTCTGAAAGCAGTCTTAGGAATATCTTCATCCCTCACTCTCAGTTGATGATAACTTGATCTTAGGTCAATTTTTGAGTAGACACTCAAACCTTAAAGTTGGTCAAATTAGTCATCGATTCTGGGTAATGGGTAATGATTCTTTACAGTAAGTTTATTCAACTCTCGGTAATCGATACACATTCTGAAAGATCAGTCTTTCTTTTTAACAAATAAGACAGGAGCTCCCCAGGGTGAAGTACTTGGTCGTATAAAACCTCGGTCTAACAATTCTTGAAGTTAATTAGATAGTTCCTGCATTTCTGAAGGTGCTAATCTATAAGGTGTGCGGGCTACATGTGCTGCTCTGGGAATTAGATCGATTTGGAATTCTATTTGGCGAACGGGAGGGAGGCCAAGTAGATCTTCAGGAAAAACTTCTAGGAATTCTTTAACTACGGGAATATCTTCTAATCTTTTCTCGTCTAACTTCTTCTTCTCCGTTACTTGGATCATGAAAACTTAACAACCTCGGGATATGTATCGTTTGGTTTTTATACAAGATATAAGATTTAGTCGGGTCTTACTTCGGTCACCTCGAATGATCAAAGTTTCATCGTCAATAGGAATGTGAACGACTTTCTCGTCATAGAGAATTTTGGCATGATACTTGGACAACCAGTCCATACCGATGACAACGTCAAAACTACCGAGTTTAATCGGCATGAGATCGATTTCGAAAGATTGATTTAGCAAGGTTAGGGTGCAACCCTGGATAACAGTGTTTGTGCTTACTAGGTTTCCGTCGGCCATTTCGATATCATAAAAGGTATCTATTGCAATAGGCGGGATATTTAGCATAGAGGAAAGAGATATGGATATGAAGCTTTTATCGGCTCCGGAATCAAATAATACTCTAGCTAAATGCTGGTTTAAGAGAAACATACCCGTAACTACATTCGGGTCTTGATGAGCGTTCCTATCTCTTAGCATGTAGGCTCTTCCCTGGGTATTGATGTTGGTCTTTCGGCACTGATTTGTATAATGCCCTTTCTCTCCACAGGCATGACAAATAACTGTCACTAGTAGCTGATTACTTCCAGCGGCTGGCCTCTTGTTTTGGCAGTTCTTGGTCAAATGGCCCACCTTGTTGCAAGTATTACACTTAACAGTACAAGGTCCTGCGTGATGTAGATCACATTTTCTACATAATGGGAGGTTTCTAGCGTACCTATTGTTCTCAGCAGGAATGGCAACATAAGCTTTGACAGCTTCTTGCCTTCTATTTTATAGTGGTTGGGGATTATTGTAGTGGTTGGTGTTGGTGTTACGGTAGTTGTTGTTGTTGCGGTAATTGTTGTTGTTGTTGAAAGTTCTTCTGTCGTCCAATTTTCGTTTGTGGTCACTTGATACTTGCACCGGAGTGTGCTTTGTTACCTGATCCATTAGCCTTTAGGCTATGTTAATGGCTTCCTCTAAAGTTTGAGGCTTCAATGCGGTAACATTTCCTTTAATACTTCTAGGTAATCCTTCGATAAAGGCTTCCAGGAGTTTCTTGGTGTTTGGTACCATGTTTGGGCATAAGACTGCTAATTCTTGGAATCTTCTAACGTAAGGTTTGAGATCATTTCCCTTTATAGTCAGATTGTAAAGTTCATCTTCCATCTTTTTGACTTTGTGGTGTTGTTAGGGGGAGGTTGGGTGGGGTGTAGAGGGGGGGGGTGAGGTGGTTATAGTTTTTGTGGGTGGGGGGGGGTGTGGGGTGGGGACGGTGGGGGGGTGAGGGGGTGTGGAGGGGGGAGAGGCTAGCTGGGGTGGACATGGTGGCGGTGGAAAGGGGCTTGCGATAGAGGGGGGCGGGCGGGTGTCTGGGGGCTCGTGGGGTGTGGGCTTTTGGCGGTGTGTTTGGTTTGGGGTGCCGGACTGCCGCAGCTGAGGGTTTGCGGCGAGTTTGTGGTTTTATGGTTGGCGGGGAGGGGGCGGTGGGGGTCGTGGTGGGGGGGTGACGGTGAAGTTGTGGGGGGGATATAGCTGGAGTATTGTCTTTATTGGAGGAAAATTTTTGTGCGGTAGACGGGGGTGGGGTGGGTGGGGGGTGGGTAGAGGGGTGTCGGGGTTGAGGTCGGGCGGGTGGAGGGTGGGGGGGGGGGGTATTGTTTTTTGGTGTTGGTTTTGGTTGTTTGTCTGTTTTTTTTTGTTTTTTTTTATTGCTTTTTTTTTTTATTTTAGGATTGTAGCGTGGGGGGGGGGGGCGGGGGGGGGTGCGCTTTGCGCGCCTCTGTGTTCGAGCGCAAAAGCAAAGAGTGGGGGGAGAGCGTTGAGAAAGCCTTATTTGGGGGGGGGGGATGGGGGTGGATGGACTTGAGGAAACAACAACCACACCTTAAAAACTCGCGGTTGCATCAAGCGGACAAGATTTGAACGGGGCGGCGGGGTGGGGGTGAAAAGCCGGCCGGGGGGTGAGGGGTGGGTTCAATTGCTAGGCTTGGGGGTGACTTGGGCGATGTAAATGAACATAAGTTGAGTGGCGAGTTGATTGTCAGACAATTAGTTTGTAGTCGGTTGTATTGTTCAAGTGCACGGTTTGGCTGCATTACGTCGATTTGCATACAGCGGTTGCTCGCCAGTACATATTTACGTTATTGTAAGAGGGTGAATTGGCTGCGTGGTGTTTGTAGGGTTGTCCAAGAGGTGATGTGTTTCTGATTTTGACTGTGGGTATCTTTGCGTTGTGGGCGTGCGTGTCTGCCCTGTGTGTCGTGTTTTCTGGTGTCCCGATTTGATTGACTAGAGTTGAACATGTTAGGATTTTGAGCAAGTGAGATTACCATGAACGGTTGAGAAAGTGAGGAAGGGATGTGTAAGGGAAACATATTGTGAAATATGGGCCTAACTAATATTGGCTATGCGACGTTCAGGGACGTTTCGAGAGTGGCGACGTTTTTGGTATTTTTTGCTTCGATATAAACTTTGCCGATAAATTGATCGAGGTTTGTGGTGGTTTTTTTTTTTTTTTTTTTTTTTTTTTTTTTATTTTTTTTTAGCACTCGTACGCCCTAAGTTAACACGGACTTTGCAAGCGATTACGTTTTTTTTTCTTGACCTTCTTTTTATGGCTTTCGTTCCTGGTCTTAGCTTGTGGAACTTCTCTTGATATCTCTTGTTTTTTTCATAAGCTCCATTTTTGCATAAAAATATGATAGAAATAGAAATTTTGAGGGGGTCGTTTTTGTGAGTTTTGTGGAGTTTGTTTTACTTGAGATGGGTGCCATCCACGTTTATAGAGGACTTTCGAGGGCGAATCCGTGGTTACTCGTCTTATTGACAATTATTTTAGTTTTTCCTTAAGTGAGTAGATAGAGGCATGTAGCTTGTAGGGTTTCCTTTTTTTAGGAGGTGTGAGTTAGTTAGTTAGGTTTTTTAGTTAAGAGTTTTTGACGTGAGCCATATCAGGTTTTTTTATGGGTTTGGCTCAGTTTTTTTATATGTTGCTTAGTGGCAATTGACTAGTTTTAGGAGATTAAGAGTGAATTCTATGGCCTGTAGATCTCAGCCTGTCCATTAAGGGGAACGTGAGTTACGTGAAGTTATTATCACAAGCTAGGAGAGCACCTGAGGTAGGATTTAGCTTATATGGTTAGTGTTGGAAGGGTAGGATTTTTGCTAGGTGGAAGGGGTTTTTTTGGTAAGGGTTTGGTTTTAGGGTAAGATAGGGTATTTTAGGGTTTTTGGGAAGAAGGTTTTGTGGTTTCGGAAGCAGCCTTCACGCTAGCCATTCTATGGTTCAATGTCTCGGACGGCACAGCTGAGCTCTGCTCTCTTTAAGTAATAAGGAAACAAGGAAGGTGAATGGTGCATGTGGCCTCCTCCTCATTCTTGGGTATGTGTAACGCCAAGAAAAAGAGTTTAAGGAAAGGAAGTAAGCCAAGGGGAAAAAAAAGAAGAAAAATAGTGTTGTGTGCTTTTGTATGTAAGTGCTTTGATTTTGTGGATTGTGTGAGTATTGTGATAGGATAAAGTTGCTTAGTCATATACCATAGGGGGTTGCTTGTGGTTGCTTTAGTGGTGTGTGGTGTGCTTGGCTGGGTCGCTTGGATGGGGGTGCTTGTGGGCTTCTGGCCTTGTTACCGGTGGATCCTTTAGGACCAGGTGCAGTGGGGGCGCTGAAGGGGGCTTGGGTGGCTGGGGGTCGGGGTGGGGGGTTTCGATCGCTTGTTGGGGGTTCTTTTGTGTTTTTTTTTGGGTTTTTTAGAGGAGTTTTCTTTTTTTTTTTCGTTGGGTTTTTTTTTTGTTTTTTTTTTTGAGTTTTTTTTTTTAGTGTATTTTTTTGGGTTTTGTTTTTGTTTTAGGAGCGAATGGGGCTTTTAAGGTAACTATAAAAATTTTTTAACATAAAATAGAGATTAGGCATCATTTCATTAGAGACTCTCATGAGAAGAAGTTGATTCAGGTGATCAAGATACACACAGATCACAATATGATCAAGGCAATAGTATGGTCTGTGTGAATCTTTATTACTTGAATCAACTTCTTCATATAAGAATGTCTGATAAAATGATGCCAAATCTCTATGTGTTTGGTTTTAGAGTGAAACACTGAATTTTTCACAATACAGATTGTACTTTCATTATCAATGTAAATCTTGGTGTTCATGAGATTAAACCCATAATCAAGCATTTGATTTTGAATCCATAACACCTGTCCACAGCAATTAGCAGTAGCAACATACTCAGCTTTAATAGTAGAATTGGCAACTATAGTTTGCTTTTTACATTGTCATGAAATCAACCTTTTGTCAAGGAATTGACAACCTCCTGTTGTGGATTTCTTGTCAAGGCTGGCTCCAGCATAATCACTATCAAAAAAGGCTTCCAAGTCAAATGGTGAATCTTTAGGATACCAAAGGCCCAATTTAGGCTGTCCTTTTAAGTATCTAAAGATCCTCTTCACTGCATGAAGGTGTGAAGTCTTTGGTGTAACTTAGAACCTTGCACAAGCACAAACAGCAAGCATTATGTCATGCCTAGAAGTTTTTAAGTACATCAATGATCCAATCATTGATCTATATAAGTGAACATCTACATCCTTAGCTTCTTCATCTTTGTTCAATGCCTTGTTAGTCTCTATTGGAGTACTTGCTGCCTTCACAGTGGTAAAATCAAACTTCTTCAATATACCAGCCACATATTTGTCTTGGCTAATGAATATTCCATCCTCCTTCTGTTGTACTTGCAATCCTAAGAAGAAAGTAAGCTCCCTCATAGAACTCATCTGAAATCTCTTGTGCATCATTTGCTCAAATTTAACACATAAAGACTTCTTTGTAGACCCAAAGATGATATCATTAACATACACCTATACTAACAGGATATCTCCTTTGTCCTTCTTGATGAACAAAGTTTTATCTATAGTACCTCTTCTATATCTATTTTCCAATAAGTAGGTAGATAAGGTCTCATACCAGGCTCTAGGAGCTTGATGTAGACCATATAAAGCCTTTTCTACCTTATACACTTTATTAGGGAATTGTGGATCTTCAAAACTAGGAGGTTGGCACACATGCACCTCCTCTTCAATAGTACTATATAAAAAGGCACTCTTCACATCTATCTGGTACACAATAAACCCCATAAATGATGCATAGGCAAAAAATAACCTGATTGCTTCTATCCTAGCAACATGAGCAAAAACCTCATCATAGTCAATTCCTTCTTTTTGAGTATAACCTTGTGCAAACAGTCTTGCCTTGTTTCTAACTACTATTCCTCTCTCATGTCTCTTGTTTCTATAGACCCATTTTGTTCCAATAGCATGCTTGCCTTTGGGTAAATCAACCAATTTCCAAACCTTCTACAAACTAAACTGTAGCAACTCATCTTGCATTGCCTCTATCCAGCTTGGATCTTGCAAAGCTTGTGTCACCTTCTTGGGTTCTATTTGTGAGAGAAAACAGGCAAATAAGCAGTTTTGATAATCTTGGTGATTTGTTCTCCTCTGCTTTTTGATGTAACTTACCATAGCAAGTTCTTCAGAAATCTTGGTCATCCTCCTTGTTTGAGTAGCTGAATTTATGTCTCCAATGATATGGTCTTTAGGATGATCCTTGTGAATTCTAGTTGTGGGAATAAGACTAACATTCATGGTGGTTTCCAAGTTGTTAAGGTCAGCCTCTGCACCCATATCTTTATCATCATATGCACCACTAAAGATACCCGTATTTAGAAGATTAGCAGTATCCTCTAAATCAGGCATAAGAGGATCAGTAGGAAGATCATCAGCATTAGTAAAACTTTGCCCAGCAGCACTAACAGATTGACTAATAGTACCATCTTTGTTAGTGCTGTTAGCATAACTTTCCTTCTGTTAAACAAGTAAATTATCTAATGCAACTCTAAAATCTTGCACATTCTGTTCATCTTCTTTATTTGAAGCTCCTCCTTCCTTCTCTTGACCATTTCTTTCACCTTTATTTGATTGTTCTTCATTTGTCTTTTTACCAGCATCATCAGCAACTGCATCATTTGAGCTCCGTAGACTATCATAAAGTAATGGTAGCAGAATATATTGTTGAGTACGTATTGCATCAACATTATCCTTGATACCTGCATTCTTATTAGTTTGATTCCCTGTAGTAACTGGCTCATAATTCATAGAGTTTGTTAGTAAATCAATATCAAAGAGCCAATCTGGTCCACTCCCTGCAACATTGGGTTTGTTTTCAAGAAAGGTTATATGCAGGTTTTCCTCTACCTTCCTAGTTCTAGTGTTAAATACCCTAAAAGCTTTGCTATTTATAGAGTATCCAACTAAGAACCCCTCATCAGCCTTCCCATTAAATTTTCCTAGGGGATCTAAGGTATTAAGAATAGTCACATAACACCCAAAAGGTCTCATAAAACTTATACTAGGTGGTCTACCATGTAATAGTTCATAAGGTGTCTTTTTGTGAGGCTTGGTCACTAAAACCCTATTCTGAACATAACAAGCAGTATTAACTGCTTCAGCCTAAAATGTTGTAAGTAATAATGAATCTGCTAGCATAGTCCTAGCTGCCTTTATTAGTGTCCTATTCTTTCTTTCAGCAACTCCATTTTGTTGTGGAGTTCTGGCAACACTAAATTCCCTTTTAATCCCTTTCATCCTACAGAACTGATTAATGTCATTATTTTTAAACTCAGTTCCATTGTCACATCTGATAATTTTAACCTTATGATTTATTTGGTTTTCTATGCCAGTAATAAAAGTTTTAAGGATCCTACTAGTCTCATCTTTAGTGGCTAAAAAGAAAACCCAACTAAACCTACTATAGTCATCAGTGACAACAAGGCAATATGTCTTGTGATTGATACTCCTTATAGATGTTGGCCCAAATAAGTCCATATGCAACATTTGTAAGGGTTGGCTGATAGAGCTCACAAGCTTGGTCTTACAAGAAGCTTTGTGTTGCTTTCCCTTCTGACAAGCAACACAAGTATGGTCATTTTCAAAAAGCTTTGAAGGCAAACCTCTAACAAGGTTCCCCCTCACAAGTTTGTTCATAATTTTAAAGTTTAAATGACCAAGCCTCATATGCCATAAATTAGACTCATCTATTGTAGCCTTTGCAAATAAACAAGTCAAACCTCCTGAAGGAGTAACATTCTTTAGATCAAAACTATACATGCTGTTATGTCTAGGAACTTTAAGCAAGACTTGACTTTCATCAAGTAGCTTAAAGTCAAGAGATAGAACAAGACATTCAGTCTTAGTGAAAAGACCACTATTTTTCTTGTCACACATTTGTGAGACAGAGAAAAGATTAAACTTAAGTTCCTTTACAATGTATACATCTTCAAAGTCTAATTTCCCAGTCCTAATTTTACCTTTTCTAGTAATTTTACCTCCTTTAGGACTTCCTGCAAATGCAACAAATCCACCATCAACCTTTTGATAATCTGTAAGGAAGGACTTGTTTCCTATCATATGCATGAAGCATCCACTATCAAAAATCCCTTGATCCTGTAAAGTATATTATGGATTACCCTGCACTCACAATAAGAGAATTAGTTTCTCTTGGGGACCCAAGCCATTACTGACTTAAGTCTGCCTTGTAGATCAACATGGTTAAATCTTTTAAGCATGTATGATCCATTGTCTTTGGAGGTATGGTCAATAACATTTCCTGTTGGTCTCCAAATCCAGCATGTTGAGGACTTAACAGCATTTTCCCTATTTCCCACAACAGCACTAACTACCGCTTTTGGCCCAGCCTTAGTTACATTGTTAACCCTAGTAGTTTTAACTTTTTCATTAAGATTATTGGTTTTAGCTGCTGATTTTTGGTTAAAAGCCCTTCTTATTGGTGAATGTGCTTTAAAATAAGAATATGGTTTGGGTAATGCATCATTCATTTTTTATTTAAGGGCAGCAGTATTAACAGGTCTGGCAGGACTAATTGATGTTGCTGCTCTTGGAGTGCTTTGCTTAGCAGTATTAACTGGTACTTGTCCTGACTTTGTTACAACTCCTGTTGGAACAAAATTCCTTTTAGGATGTGGGTGAGTAAATTTATTTTGGTGGTTCACCCTCTGAGCATTGTTCCATACTGGTCTAATTTCCCTTTGACCAGTAACCCTTCCCTTATTATTCAACATTGGTTTTTCTACCATTTTCTTGTCATGAAAATCACAGTCTTTGATTAAATGGTTGAAACTACCACATACAAAACAAGCTTTCTTTATAAACTCAAAACCATTCCCTAGTTTCTGAGTCATCATCCCATTCCAGTTTCTTTTATTATCCCTATGACTTTGACTTTTCCTAGGATACCCTACTTGCCTATGTGTGTTTTCCTTATTAACAGATTTTACTTTCTCATCAGATTTGACAAAATTGATTTTAGTAAACTTTGGTTTTGTCTGATCAGATTTAGGTCTAAACACACTATCATTATCACTATCAGTGTCCCAATATTCAATGATAGGAGAACTAGGCCTAACAATTTTAGGCTTTTCTATAGTATCCTTACTAGTCTTAGATATACTAGTTTTGGTTTCACTCACTTTAGTCTTATAGACATAATTATCTAACCCAGCAAAGGATAAGTCAGGTCTTGAGGGCATGTAGTTCCCAATGTAAGGAGGGGGAACTGCATGAAACCCTTCACCTGTTTTGAATCTATCATTTACTGGACTATCATCCACATCACTTTCTCTATTGTTAAACACACCATTAACCACTTCACTCTCATTCATTTGACTATCATAACCATGACCAGCTTTGTCTTTAGCACACTCACAATGCCACTGCACCCAGCGCACCGCCCAACGCAGCCTACTCACCGCCCCGCCCAGCTCACACGATCCCACCCCTCAACAACCGAAAACAAGACCCGAAGAAAAGCAATCACAACAGACCTCAACACCAAAAATGTTAAAAAACTGAAATAAACAAAAAAAACCACCAACTCCTAACCAAAATCCAATAACCACTACGAAAAAAAAGAACCCCGCGAGAAGATAGAAAAAAAAGTAAAAAAGAAAAAAAACACACCCAATAACAGAAGAGGAAAAGTACACTGACCAACAGCGACATCCCAGAAACTGAAACCGAACCACAATGTAAAACCAACCAAACACAAAAAACCCGGAACAAAAACCATAAAACAACGACAAACGAAAACCCCACATCAACATAGAAACTAACCCAACAAACAAAACGCACGAACACACCAACACCCTCACACCTACCACCCCAAACAACTAACACACAAAAGAGAAGTAATACTAACGCTGGCAACCACTCAAGAACATCCGGAACTAAAACATGGCCCACGTACCCCCCTCGTAACCTCCCCTCCTCTAACACACCCCCCCCACCCCCCCTATTCCCACCCCCGACACCTCGCCCCTCGCCCCCAACCACCCCAGCAATCCGCTTCAAGCGCCCCGCAAATACGCCTCGCCGACCCGCCACACCCCCACCTTCCGCACCCTACACCCCACCCCAAACCCATTAGCTTCACACGCCTACTCTCGTCCCGCTTCGCCCCACCTCCCAGCACCCCTCCACAACGCCTCACACCCCAACGCCCCCCCCCCTCTGCATACTAACCCCCCAAAAACACTGCCTGCCCCTCAGACTCCCCCCCCCACCCGCCCTCCACCAACGCTCGACCCCATCCCCCTCCGCCCCCTCACCACACCCCCACCCTTATACAGAAAACCCCCCCCTCCCCCCCCCCCCACCCCCCCCCCAGCCCACGCCCTCTCAGCCCCCTCCCCCCTCCGACCCCCCACCTCCACAACCCTCCACCCCCCCTCCCCCCCCACCCCTACCGCAACACCCCCCCTGCTCCCTACCCCGCACCCCCCCCCCTCCCTATCCCACACCCCACCCCCCCCCCCCACCTACCCCCTCCTACACTACCCAGAAATCCCTTGCCCCGCCACCCCTGACCGTCCCATCTCACATCCCCCCATCTAATCCCCACCTCCCACACGACCCGCCCATCCCCTCCCCCCCCATTATCCTCCTCCCCCACTAGACCCCCCTATCTCACTCCCGCAACACCTCTGCCCACCCACGCCCCCCCGCCCCCGACCCTCCCAACCCACCCTCCACCCCCCTTCCCCCTCAACCAAATCCAGCCCCACCTCCATCGACTGACTCCACCACCCGCCCCCCCCCTCCTGCACCCCGCCCTGCACCCCACCTGATAACCCAGCTGAAGTACCAGACCATGCAACCCCGCTAGAGTTCTCTTCCCCCCTCCCCCCACCCCGCCCCCCCCCCGTTCCCCCCCTCGCCTCAACCACCTCCACCCTTCCTACCACCTACCAAATCCATCCCCTGCCCCACCCTGACACCCCTTGCTCCCCCCCCTACCCTGTCGTCCCTACCCACCCATGCGATCATGTGCAAAAACGACGCTCCCCGCCACCCTCCAACCCCTCTCCATATCACACTCCCCGTCTCCCCCCCTCCAACCCTCCCCCCCCTCCCCCCCCCCTACCCTACCCCGCCCCGCCCCCCCCTAACGGCCCTACCTCCCCCCCTCTCCCCCACCGCCTCCTACACCCTCCACCCACCCAACTCCCACTCCACCGTCCCTATTAACCCCCCTTATATCACTTACTCCTTGCTATCTACCACCCTCCACACACCCCTCCCCCCTCCCTGGCATCCCCACCCAACCCCCCCTGCCAACATCCCCCACCCTAGAGCCCGCCCCCCCCTTCCCCACGCACTACACCAGCCAAATTCACCAGCGCTCACCCCCCCCGCCCCCCGCACCATCCCCCCCCCCGTCCCCCCCTTCCACCGTCCCCTCCCTCACCCTACCCACCCACTCTGATAAACACCACCTTACTTCCTAACCAATCCGGGCACCAAACCAGCAACGCCCATACCCACTCGCCACCCTAAAAACAACCCCCCGAAAGACCGTAACGTTAATGGAAGGACAACACAAACAGAAAAACCCTATATCAAACGCCAAAAATCAAACACAAAACCCACAAGAATAATTAAGACCACCCGCCCTGTCTCACACACAAAAATCAACGCAACACCCTCTACCAAAAAACCCGAACGCCCGAAGAGCCCCGAAAACCCCCACCCCGCACCCAACCCACCCACCCCCCACCAACCCAAACCCACCCCGAGGGCCGCATTATCCCGACGCCTCTGACGGAAGGAGACCGCCACCAGGCCCCGACTAAAAGAAACCATATCGCCTATAAGTACCTTCAGAAAACGCATACTCACTTCATCCTTTCAATAATAACTCCAAGATAATTAGAATCCTAACATACCACCTCTAATACAAACATATCACCAATAAACAAATTTGTCATCGATCCTACATCCCACCACATCGCCACGTCAAATCGTTCCACTACATCACCATCGCCACCCCCCTCCCTCTCCACCATCATCCTATACCCGCCCCCCCTCCTTCCTCCTACCATACCGCACCCCACCCTCCCCGCTCCACCCCCCTCCACTTCCACCCACCCACCCCCACCCCCTATTTCCTCACTTCCTTTATATATCTGCCAAAGCTCCCCGCCCCTCCCTTCGCCCTCCCTCCCCGCCCCCACGCCCCCTCCACCACCCTCATCACCCTGGCCCCGCCTCCACCTCCCCCTTACACTCCCATCCCTCATACCCCCCCATCCCCCCCCCCCCCCTATCCTCGCCCAAACCATACAAAATGAATTATTTCGTAGTGTAAGCGAAAACTGACACACCTAAACCTAAAAAAAAATATCGAAACCAGTTAACCCCCCCCCAACCACCACCACCCGCCCCCCACTTCCCACCCTCCTCCCTACCCCCAATCTCCCCTCCCATCCCCCGATAGCGACTCCATCGCCGTCAACCACACATCCTTCGAAACCACTAAAGACGAAAGCTACCAAATAAAACCCGCTAGACTAACCGCACCTAAAATGAACCTCGAAACATCAGACAACCTTCAACCCCATTTTCACGCCTCTACAAACCCTCCCCCCCACGCCCTTCCCCACACCACCCCCTATCATCATAGCTCCCCGCATTCCCCCATTACCTAACCCGCACACCAGTCCCCACACAACTCCTAACAAAAACGGAGTCTATACAAAAGCGACAGAATCATCCAACCCCAGTCATCATGAAGCGCTCTACAAGTAACACAATAGTCGTATGAAACAACATTGACGCCGCATGGTAACAACTAAACGATTCCCAGTGTAGAGAGGGGGAACTGCATGAAACCCTTTACTTGTTTTTTGATATCGAACAAATCAATGCCTAATTTACAGGACTATTATCTAATCACTTACTCTACTGTTAAACACACATGAACCACTTCACTCTCATTCATATAGACATATCATAAACCCAGACCAACTTTGTCTTTAGCACTTATTTGACTATTTATCAGTTTAGTTAGATTCTTTGATGATTCTTCAAAATTTTCTAGTTTAAGTTTCAAATCATCTTTCTCTTTTAAAGCTTCTTCTAACTGATTTTTAAGGTCTTTGATAGAGATATCTTTCACTTGGACATCATACTTTAAAAATGCAATATCTTCTTCATAAACAGCTTCATTCTTTTCATGAACAACTATCCTAGCTTCTAATGATTCTAATCCTATTTGATAACCTATAATTTCTAGATTAGATTTATTAAGAGCTTCACGCTGTTGATCATACTATTTTTTTGAAGAGAATCATATGCTTTTAAGCCTCTTTAGAGCAAGTATGTACCTCAGAGTCTGAACTTGATGAACTTGATGAGCCTTGGGATGTATAGGCCATTAGAGCAAAGTTTTTGATGCCTTCTTCAGCCTGAAAGCTCCAATCATAACCACCTATCCCATCTTGAACAACCAAGGCATTTGTAGGAGTTTCCACTGTTACAACCCTTCTTGGAGCATCTCTATTTCTATTTCGCTGATTCTTTGGTGCCCTGCATTCTATAGCAAAGTGACCTCTCTTATGGCAGTTATAACATTCAACCTTTGTCTTATCAAAGCCAACTGTTTCTTTGCCATTGAAATTTAGATTCCTTCCTGTCTTCTTTAAGAATCTTTTCACCCTCATGGTAAGCATGGCCACCTGCCATTTGAGATCCATCTCTTCAAGATCATCAGTATTAATCTGCTCCAGATATTCATTGTCCAATTGTGGACTATTAGATTGATTAGCAAAGAAGGAAAACATGATATCATCAACATAAGTTGTGGAAGAAGCTTGTCCTTGTGAACTAGCAGCAGAAACTTCATGAGTAGTATTAACTGCTTCATTAGTACTGCTAGTGTTTTCTGAAGTTACAAAACCCACATTTTAAGAGTTTGAGTTTTGGCCTTTAAACTCAGATTCATGCACCTTTAGATTATTATACAAATCATCTATGCTCAATGTGTCTAGATCAGATTTGTTTCTCATGATCAAAGCAATATTGTTCCAAGCTGATGGTAGACTTCTCAGCAACTTCAAATTTGCATCTTCTTGAGAGATAACTTCACCATGAATTTCCAATTGGCTGATGAGTTTCTAAAACCTATTATAGGTTTTATCCAGTCCTTCAGATCTTGATGCAGCAAAATTCTCATATTGCTGCTTCAGTATGGTTTTCTGCATTTTCTTTGATTACTTTGTTTGCCTCAAACCTTCACTTTGATTGCTTCCTATAAGGTCTTTGCATCCTTAATTCCATAAAACTTCAATAGGTGCTCATCAGGAATGGCCAACAACAGAGTGCTTTTTGCTTTTAATTCATTCTTTCTTGCTAGCTTTTGTTCAGTAGTTTTAGGAGGAATGAGACGTTTAGTACCAGCACTAGCTGATGCAATAGCAGGTGCATCACCATTCACAATAACCCCCCAAGAGCATAATCAGTATAAGTAAGATATTGCTCCATTCTTATGCTCCAGAGATCATAGTCTCCTGTTTTGAGTACTGGAAGTTTTAGTGCAAACACTGTTTGGGTAGTTTCTGATTGTGACTCCATCTTTTGTTTGACTAACAGATCTTGTGTAGATATAGTGTTCTTCTTATTCAAAGTTTCTCAACAAGCTCTAATACCACTTGTTGATCCCTTTTGAACAGATCTTACTTAGCTTGTTAAAGCTTAGTTGTGTTGGATAGATCCAAAACAACTATAGTAGAAACTAAGATTGTAAATACTACAAACTATGCGGAATCTAGCTTGTAATACTAAGAAGAACAATGAAACAGTAAACAAACTTTTACTAAACTTTCAGCCTCAATATGAAACGATCACTCTGAATAGTGAATAAGGGATACAAAAAAACCCTGAAGCTAAGTACTATCAAAAGATGTACTACTAACATTATGCCTTAGGACCTCCTTTTATACACTAAGGAGTCCTACAAGGCTTACAATACTTTCCTAACTTATCATGATATTTTCTATAAACAAACATAATCTCCTAAACAAATAAGTTATACATATTTTCTTTACAAATAACTAATACTTATCTTCGTAAGTATTCTTGTTCTCCAATCAATCTTTGATCTCATATCTGTCAACATAATCCTTCCAACAGTAGTAATCACTCAGCAGTTGTAACTGAGCACAAGTAGTATTAACTACTTAGAAGTTTACTCTAGCAGTATTAACATACACTAGCAGTACTAACTTTTGTACTAGCAGTAGTAACTACTTAGTATATTTTCAGTCTTCATCTCTGAGTAGTCTTAACTTCTATTAGAAGCAGTAACTTTATGCTAACAGTACTAATATATACTAACAGTAGTAACTAGCAGTAGTAACTTTTACACTACCAGTACTAACTACTTAGCATAATTTTCATTAGTATTACCAGCAAAACTAAGTTATGCATGACAACACTAATATATACCTGAGCAGTAGTAACTCTAAGAATCATCTTGAATTCTTTTAATCCCAACACTAGACACTCCATTCGGCGTATCGAACCCCTCTGGATTTAGCGTATGGACGTGTCTAGATGTTATCAGTCTTTAAATTCCGTATTTAATTTCCAGTACTTTAAAAATATTTAATTGTTTTTACAAGAACCATACGGCGTATCCTAGGGTTTGGGATACGACATATTGATCCCTGTACATCATGTGTGCTTAATTCTTTTCTTGTACCATCGTACTGAGATAGGATTTGCACTTTCATCTTCTAATCTTTTATGCAGGACATGACTGAAACAAAATCGATGATATGGTATACACTGAAAAAGACACGTGTCAAACTTATTCGGGCATTCTGAAGCCCTCGTCAACATGCTTTTTACTCAAGAACTTAACTTGGAGAATCATTTGAGCAAAATATCAAGGGAGTTCCTCATTCTAATTCTATTTCCCATATTATTTAATTGTTTTATTTATACAATGAGGACGTTGTATAATTTAAGTGGGGGGTGGAGAATTACAACGTACTTGTCCTTCTTTTTACAAAATAACATGCTACGTGCTTAAAAATAGGCCAAATTTAAAAAAAATAGCATGACTTTTGTAAAGATCACTAGTTACATTACCTAGCGCACTAATAACCCTTGATGCATATTGTAAGAATTTAGCCTATTTCATTTCCAAATGCTTACTAAAAATTCCACAAAAATATGAGTGTGCTGGTGATGTAGTGGACTTTAGAACGTGGCTTGGTATATCACTCAAGACCACAATGATGAGTACTATGGATTTAGATGGAGTAACATGTTTAAATGGTAAATTTTTTAGGATTAAATCAAAAAGCCTACATGTTGTAAAATTAACTAACTACACTGGTTAGTTAACCCCCGTGCAACCCTTTTTTTACTCTCACTTTTAGAATAATATCCCCTAAAACAACCTGTTGAGCCATTCCTGTCTTTTTCTACACCAAGTTATATGTTTTGTTACACCTTTACGCCTTAGCCTACCCTGTAGATTAAGCCTATTATAATCAAAGTTGCTAGTTGCTTTCGTGTAAAGTTCTGTATTTCCTGCGTCAAAGTGGAAATTTTTTGTCTCTGTAATGGTCGGGAAATTGCACAATGCAATGGAAAAAATATGTAGCTCATGAATTTTGCTACTTTCGCAATTATATTTCATTTTTGAAGATGAAGTGTTATAAGGAAAAATTATCCGGAAGAATTATGATGGTGAAGACGATGAAATTACACCGAGATTTATGATGTATTGTTTGAAAAAAAATGAAAAAAAGAAAAAAAAAAGCTGCAAAAAAGAGAAGGATGGAAGATAGTCGGTTCATTGAACTTATACCGATAAAATTACTTGGAAGGATCGATTATTCGTTGATACGTACAAAAAAAATCAACGATGTGAAGTCTTGTAAAAAGTGGCCGATATCACCACTTATCTTGTAAAGTATGTAGAGTTTGGGATGTATGGGAAGTTGACCGTTATGGAAATGCCAACTTAGGTTGTCTTTGTCATCCTATTATCGAGATGTTTGTATATATTTCTGAGTCTTTATCATGGAAAGGTCGGGTAAAGTTACTAGCAACTGTACCTTATTTGTTGGCTTAATCTATTTGTTTTGTGAAAATTTTATTTAACAACAATTTACTTCCTTTCCTAGCAACTAACCTTAGGTTCTACTCGAACGAGGATGTGTACGAGCCATGCATGTCTATTCCGTCGTTACGACCATGTATGCGTGACTCAACTGCCTTGTTGGGTTACGACTTTCGATGAAAACTAGAAGATCCCATACCCTATATCGTCTTCATCCTAAACTTTGGTTAAATACGAATGAGGATGTGATCTAATTGTACATGTCTATTCCTTCGTTACGGCCGTGTATGTATGATTCAGCTGCCTTGTTGGTGTGGTACTTTTGGTGAAAGATTGTTTAAATGATAAACCCTAAGCCTTTAACCCAATTTATCTTTTGACTTATTCCTCCTTAGCTCTAGTGGTGGAGATGTGTATCCTTGCCAAGCTTATGATAGAAAACTAATCACGACCGAGCAAATGAGAGTACCAATTAAATGTTGCACCCTAGATTAGTTGAGTGATCTGAGTGTTTTCATTTCTATATTTAGTGAGGTGCTTAGTTATATACAGGTGATTATAACAAAACGATGCTTAAATGGAAAAAATCCTTAACTACGGTTGGGATACATTTTTCAAAACTTTTCTAAAGTCTACTTGAGGACAAGTAGGATTTAAGTGGAGGATATTTGATGACATCAAATAACGTCACTTTATAGCATCATTTATCCCAAGTATTTTACCCACTTTTATATAATTATTGCAAGATTTGGTACTTAATTGCTTTAAAGTTGATAATTGACGGAGTGTTTTGTGAAGACAAGCTAAAAGGCGCACAATTTGGAGCTAAAATGAAGATATTTGAAGAATACTAATTTCTGACTACATACGCCGTATCCAACAAGGAAGATACGGCGTATCAGCGCCAACTCTTCACAAGAAAACGCGTTTGACCAATTCCCAATACGGCGTATCCCTCTGTTACCATACGCCGTATCCTAGATAAGTATTCAAAGATACAGCAATAAATGTAAATTGGGAATGATATAACTGATTGATTGAGAACGTAGCGCGCACTCCAAGGAATACACTCCTATACGCCGTATTGACCTTACTCAATACGGCATATCCAGTCTTTTTCAGACACTATAAATAGAAGATTCAAAAATGAGTTTTCAGTGTTCAAAATCATATTCCTTATACCATACTCATAAAAGACGATTTTCTGAAGAGAAGAAGAGCCACCAAAGTTAAGCATCAACCATAAATCCATAGAAGACACCGCGTAATTTTTAATTTCTTAATCGTTCGATTTTTATTGTTTGATTACGCTTGTATAATTACAATGGTTGTGGGCTAATACCCTCGGGTATTAGCCATTGATGCGTAATTTCTTTTAAATAAAACTACGTCAGGTTTTACATTTATAAAACCCTAACTACCTCGACTATTCCTACACACTAAAGAGCAGTGTACCCTATTGTGGATAGTGTAGTGATTGGTAAGTACGGGTGTCGACCCAAAAAACGGTTTGTGTCTCTAATTATCTAACTGGTTTATTATTTTACCTAGAAAGCAGTAAAGAAAGCATGGCTAAGTTTTAGTATATCTGGACCAATAGGATCACAAATAATGTTCTATCTTTGCCTTTAGATTAATGAGCTTAGTTGTCCTGGCAAGTGACCCTTGCATCAACAAGTATGTTCTTAATCATTGGTAAAGACTTGAACAGTGAACTACCAGTATATGAAATACCGTCAAGTAGTAAGTGGGTAAAGTCTTGATGGGCTAGGGTTTAACAAGATCACCATTTCTTTAATCCCTAAGATAGATTATAATTAAACTAAAAGGATGCTTTATGCGGATGCACTAATTGTGACAGGATTCAATGTGTCTAGGTCTTAGGATGATGTCTCGCCTAAGCCTTCAAAATGATATGTCGCCTCGAGATAAGCAGTCATTGCACTAAACAAACAAACCAACATTTAATCGGATTTAATATGGCTAATATAGTTTTCAATCATTTGGCTTGTACCACTCTTTTATCTTCTGATTTTCTTCTTGCGTGATTATTATGTATTGAATTGATTTTAGTCACTAAAAAACCTGTGCCAGTCTCTTAGGCTGAAACCCCCCTTTATCATTAGAACTAGATTTAGCATAGGTTTAACAAGTAATTAGAATTCACTAGTCTAATTAGATTAATTAAAATACCGATAGAATATAAGATTAACGACCTCGCTCTTAGTGTTCGACACCTATATTACCCCGAACTCCATCTGATTGGGTCTACACTACCCGTTAAAGTGGTTGTTTTAGGTTTATAGTCGGTAAATAAATTTAAACTTGGTAATCAATAAATATAATTCACGAAACACATCAACTAAAAGTCATCGTTGTATAGATAAAACAATTAAAGAAAATGGGAAATAGAATTAGAACAAGGAACTTCCCTGATATTTTGCTCGGGATGATTCTCCAATTTGAGTTCTTGAGCAAAGTTGTGTTAAAGAGGCGTCAGAATGTCCATATGAATTCAACACACATCTTTTTCAGAGTACACCATCACCAATTAGTCAATTTTGTTACAACAAGGTCTTGCATAAAAAATTAAAAGATAAAGCGTGCAATTCCTATCTCGGTTTTACAATGGTTACAATGCAAAAAAATAAACACCCATGCTATACAGGTAGTCAATACGCCGTATCCCAAACTCAAGGATACGCCATATTGCATCCTGTAAAAACAAATGTTTTAAAGTTTGCAAGAATTTTAATGTAGAATTTAAAGACTGATAACGTCCAGACATGTCGATACGACGTATCCATAGAGGTTCGATATGCCGTATTGAATGTCTGGGAAGACAGACTCGACAGACAATTATAATTACAAGCGATAAACAATTAAAAATAGCCGGGTTGTCTCCCGGTAAGCACTTTTCTTTCGGTTAGTCTTTAAGTTAGACTTTTTCTTCTCAGCTTCATTCTTGTTATGGATATGGTCCTTGAGTCTGTAATTAACGAGCTAAATTGCTGAACTTACTGCCAGGCTTGTTTTCATCATGCACAATCAAATCACAAAAATCATCATATCATGATATAGATACGTCAAAAGGTAACATGTTTTAAATTTAGATACATCACGATATAAATAAGTGTACATAAGATCAAAAGTAAGGGAGAGAGTAATCATGGATCTGGCTGTGGAGTTGAGGTGCTGGCATCGTCGGTCCTATGTCTGGTACGTCTCTGGTAGGGAAACCGCGAGCTACCTACGAGAGTGCTTTTGAAGGCCTGGTTGGTGCGACCGCTAGCATCCATCAGATGAGTCATGCAACTGACCATCCAGGTAGCGAACCTACCCTGATCAGTGATCAATCTGTCAACATCTCTACGCAGTCCTATAATGCTCTACCGTAACTCGTGTACCTCCTCCTCGAGCCTTGCAATCCTCTAAGGCATAGTCTTGGGGGCAGCATGTGGTAACTGAGGTGCCGGCATAGGTGCTGGATCAGCCGGAGCACCCTCATCAACTGCAGGAGCATCCCTAGCGGCCTCAGGGGTACCAGCCACAACACCTGGCTGCCTCTCTGATCCCGGGGATACCCAAGCCCACATATCACCGAGCCTCTCATAGATGTTGAGCCTAACAAGCTCATGTAAATCGATCATAGGGAGCTCACGGGTAATCACCGACAAACCTCTCAAGCCCTCATCACTAACAAGGCCAAAATAAGCAGTAAGACGCCCAATGAAGTATCCTACAGACAACCTAGCTCCATTCTTACTCCCCTTAGCATACCTAGACAAGTACTGTGCTAACAGATATGGGACGTTTGCAGTCCCTCGGTCTATGCTCCTAAGATAAAAAGATCGATACCGGTCACCTTCTCAGGTACCCGTCCTCAGCTAGAAATGCTGCAAGATATCATCCTATGGCATAATCTCCTCACAGGGTCTCTGATGTAAACATAAGAGGGAGCCGACCATAGAAAATCCATGTCTGGTGAAATCTCAATCCAGTAATCCCTAAGATCCCCCTTATCGGGGATCACTCTCTCACTCCCCAGCCAATATGCCTGAAAACCATCCTTCGCCATCTCCTCGGCGGTATGTAAACCTAACACAGTAATAAACTGCCTCCAAGTCATCCTACGTCTAGCTCCACCTAGGTGAAAACATAGGGTATCAACAACGTCTAAACCCATCTCTGTATCACTTATCCTGCAAGTACTGAGGAACTCAAGTATAAACTCTCGATCTAACGGTCCCATGATCTTAAACAGTCTCCTCCATGCGTAGCTAGTAAACAACTCCTGCCCCTCATCCCTTATATAAACCATCCTCAACCTACCAGCTAACGTTTGCCTCATCCCCTTGGTTAACCCAACAAAATCTAGCACATGCACCCGGTTAACTGACCTACCAAAAATCATCTCGAGTCTCTGCTAGAAGTTGTGCACGATATCCTCAGTGTACCCCTCAACTTAGTACCTCAGCCATGGGTGTCTCTGATCTCTAGGTGGTAAAGGTGCCATAACTGCAGAATAAATAGAATCAGTGTATAAAAAAATTAAATCATTCTGATCAAGAGGTTGATACGACGTATGAGTATGTAGATACGTCGTATACAGGATTGGGTGAATACTCTGTATCTGTTAGGTATAATACGAAGTATTGGGAGACTGACAGATGATACGCCTTATAGTGAAAACACAATACGACGTATGAGGTAAGTCGTATCCAGAGGAATGGATACGTTGTTTTTTCAGGTAAAAATGTTTGATACGCCGTATACGTTTCTAGGGTATACGGCGTATCGTTTCGGCAGTTAAAAATGAAATGGATTTCCTTGTTTCTACCCGTTTGACCCCTCGACCCCAATAGCCACAAATAATCATTTCAACAAAGTTATCAAATGCAATGGGAGTCTACATAAGGTATAAATAGCAAAAACGCGAAACCCCCAAACATAAACCCTAACCCTAATCCAATTCGAAAAAGGAAAGAAAGAGAGTAGAGTAAAATTATAACATACCTCGTGATTGGTAGGATAAAAATACTTAGGAATTGATCTCCGTGATTATTAGAGCGCGGTTAATTTGTTTTTGATTGAGAGAAAGGTGTGTGTGAAAAGTATTCGACGTATAAGCTGTGTTTTTATACCCACACTTGATACGCCGTATAGGGAATTGTCCAATACGGCGCATTGGACAGAATTGTTGGCTTAGTCAATCTAAGTTAAAAACAGTTGATACGGCGTATAGGTGTTGCCTTAATATGCCGTATTCATTCTTGGAGACCAATTTTTCAAAGGTTCAACAAAGTAAAAAAAATGTACCTTAGCCTCCGTAATATTCTTGTGTAAACACCATCCTTATAATACCACTTGGGGTCGAATGAGATGCCGATCGGCACATATAAATTCTTAATGAGATTTAATGACATCCAGTTGTTAAGACAATTCCAACCCACGATATTAAACTTTAATTCCATGATAAAACTTCTCACATTAAAGATTTTTCTAATTCTATCGTGACTTGTTTCAAGAAGCTTATTTGACCCTTTAGTATCAATGTTTATTACATTACCCCCCGAAGACTGTATTTCATCATCATCATTGTCCTTATCCGACTTTAAATCATCAGGATAAATTACGTTGAGAGAAAATAAATCATTAAAGTATAAAACGTTTTGTTCCTCTTCATCACATTCGGACAATGATGTTTCATCTTTCAAATTAAATTCATCGATATGTTAAGGACTTACAGTAGGTTCAGTTAAGAAATCTAATTTAGATGTTAGAGCATCATCGTAAACAATGGTTGGAAATTCATTCTCAAAATCTTTAGTAAGCCCGGGTGATGGAAATGAAGGCATATCGAGTTTGTCATTATCATTTTCCGAATCCGTTTTCAAATTATCGACAGAAATTATTTTATAAGAAAATGAATTATTGTCAAAAATTACCATGTAATCTTCATCATCGGATTTGTCACACGATATTCTAAAGTAAATTTCGTTTTCGTTAAGTGTACTTACCGTGGGTTCAAAAGATAGTGTTGCGTCAGAAGTTAATGTATCATCAAAGACTATAGCTGGGAATTTGGTTTCGATGTTTGTGAAGCAATCGTTCTCATCTTTACAATATTTTACCTTACCGTATGTGGCAGTTTGCCAATTAAACGTTCGATCATATCTTTGAGCTTTTTCTTCTTCAAGTCTGATGTATTCTTCCATAGAGATGTTTGGATCATCCATGATAAACCTAAGCTGGAAATCACAGACAAGGAACCGAACTACAAAGCAGAGTACCTCAAAAACAATTAAATAATGCAAGAATTTAAACACATAATTAAACAAATAATTAATCACACAATCAATTAAATACAAACAGAATTAAATTACGCTAATTAAATTATTCTAAGTTAACGGTTAAAAATACTAATAAGGATAAAGATTAAAACTTTTTCACTCCTTGGCAGCGGCGCCAAAAACTTGATGTGCTATCGTGTGGGTTGAATATATTGATTACCAAGTTTTAAATTAATATTTAGCCAACTTATCCTAAAAACAACACTTTAACGGGTAGTGTACCCGGTCAAGATGGAGTTTCATGGTAAGTAGGGTGTCAAATACAAAGAGATGTTAACCTTATATTCTATCAGTATTTTAGTTAATCTAATTATACTAGTTAATTCTAATTACTTGTTAAGCCTATGCTAAACCTAGTTCTAATGATAAAGGGATGGATGTTATTTAGTAAGTTTGATTTTGAGGCCAAGTACCATCTGGGAAAGGCAAATGTAGATGTTGTACCGTGGAGTAGGAATAAGAAGTGAATCAAAATTTGGTAACGTGTGTAAGCACTAGTTAAATTTATATATGTATAGTATAAATCCCGTGACAATTCTTCCCAATTACTTCTCAAACAAGAGAAATAAAAAGGTAAAATCTCACTTAAGAAAACACAATACGTATATTTTTAACCGGGAAGTATTTTCTTCTCGGGTCGTATCCCAACGAAATCGTGAATTGAGATTCGGGAATAATTCGGATTCGAGTCAAGAATGGATAAAGGATTTTTGAATTTTGAATTACACTACTGATATAATAGCACAATTAAACTAAGAACAATTAAAGAATTAAAAACGTTTAACTAATTCTAAAAATTAACAAACGTGAATTAAAAATGCGAGCTAAAACTGAAATTTAAAATCTAAGGCACTACTTTTAACAAATTTTATACCTAAAAATCACAAATTTAAAAAGAAATTTTAGAAAAAAAGAATTAGAATTTTAACTATTTTTGAATTTTAAATGAATTTTAAAGAAAATGAATTACTAAAAATAAACTTTTTCTAAAAATTAACACATAATCTATTTTTATTTTTTCAAAAATACAAGAATAAAAAGAAAAATTAATACAAAATAATTAGATTTTTCCAACTATTTTCTATTTTCTATTGAATTTTTTAAGAAAAAGAAAGTGACATAAAACCTATTTTAATTCCTAAAATTACAAAATTCATTGGTGAAAAATTAAGAAAAATGGTTTTTGACTAACTTTAATAGTGCAGAAAACTAAATGTGTAAAAAAATGCCAATTATTATAAACCAATTGAACTCTAATTTTGCTAATTAAAACCTAAAACCTAATTTTATTAAAACTAATTTTGAAAAATATTTAAAACATTTTATTAAACTAAAAAGACAGGGTAGAAAAGTGAAACAAATGAAAGTAAAGTGAGGCCAGGATAAATAACAAAAATTTACACTACAGTTAAAACAGACAACTCTTAACACTCGCGAAAGTACAAAACAAACCCTACGATTTGGCTTATTTTTGGCTTATTTAAAAAGTGAAAATTAGCAAAAGCTTAAAACTACAAAGTTAAACTTGAGCTTATACACTACAACTTTAATAAAAGCTCTTTGACAGTTTATCCACTAAAAAGCTAAAAATTAAGCTTTAAATTCTGCTTAACAGAAACTAAGGCTTGCTAGAAAATTCTACTTTTCTAAAACTTTGCTTATAACAAGCTTATAACATGATAAGAAGTAAAAACCAAAAGAAGCTATAAGAAAGCCTAAGATGTGTACTAAAGATCTCTAAAAAGAAATAAGCTACAAGTGAACAAGAATAACAAGAAATTTGTTATTAAAAAGTGAAAGTTCAAGCTTAATCACTGTTTTTAAGCTATACCTAATAAGCTAACTAGCTTATTACTAATATCTTAGAAACTGAAATGTTGAAAATAAGCTCTAATATGAATAATAGAATAAACCAAGATATAAGGTTTTGGAAAATTGGATAACAAGAAAAGAAAATCAAAAGAAATAAAGGCATGAAATCTAAACTGCTGCTTACCTCATTTGCAAGACCGATAAAAGCTATTCCTAAAGCATTAGAAATGAAAGCTAAGAGATGATTTATGAATAGCTAATGGAATACACTAGAATGCATAAAACCTAGTTCTATCTCTAAATTTTTTTTTTATACAAGAACTAAAAAGTTGATATAAAATTGGTGAACAATCAGCAGTACTTACTGAGTAAACAGTCTGATGCTGATAAAATATGGCAATCACTTAATGCAGGCCAAAATGCTAAGCTTAGAACACATAAACCAATTACTAAATGTATCTAAGCCTACAATTAACCTAAATATGAACTCTATAAATGGCATCACAGATCTCTTAAATCTAAAACCACTTAACAATTTGAATGTCCTGGTGCTGGCAAGATCTTCTTAAGCTCTAAACTTGGAAAATCTACAAACTAATTTTAAAACCTATTTAAAACTTGACAATATCACTTAATACAACTGACTTATGTAAATTTACCTACTAAATTTGACTTTAAAGAACTACTTAATCCAAACACTACTTAACAATTCTGTCCCAACTAATATTTCACTTAAAATCTACTTTAAAACTAAAACTGTTAAAAGCTTATATCTACTCAAACTTAAACTCACCTAATTAAGCTATCTAAGCACTAAAAGCTACAGCTTATTAAGAAAAATAAGCTAGTTACTCAGCTAGCTTATTCTACTAAATGACAGACTTAAAGGCAATGAGAACTTAATGGATTCTAGCTACAATCAACTAAACATATTTGAATATCTAAACTATCTAAACAACTTTGAACAGGATTAAGCACAAGATTACAAAGGAATAAGCTACATGAATTAAGCTAAATATATGCTAAAATCAAATTTATAAAGCTAAACCTGTGAACTTGTAGTCTCTGACCTTAGCCACTCTTGTTGAGTGAGTGGCTCTAAATTTCAGAACCTAATTGGCACCTTGCCTCTACAACCTGAGCTTTAAGCTCAATAAGCTAAAATGAGCTTATTACTTCTCATTGCTTCCAAATTCAGTCAACTTGAACTCAAATGGATATAGGTGAACAAAAGTAGACAATAACAGTATTTAGAAAACTTTTAATAACATTTGAACAATTTTTGAACTTAAAGAAAACAAAATAAGCTATATTGAGCTTATTTCAAACTTATTAGCTAAAAACAACTTATAACATGAAAACTTGAGATCAAACACAACTGAACTATTTTATTGCTTTTAAAAGAAGAGTACAAGATTAAAAACAGGAAGTACAACTGAATTGAAAGATTTAAAAAACTTAATTTGCAACGATGAACAGTAAACGAAAGCTAAAAAGAGAAAATTACAAAATAAACTGAACTCCTTCACTATCTAACTCACAATCTCCTATTTATAGGAAAAGATGATGAGAGAATGAGAACTTTCGATCATTCCAAGCCCTTGGATCTCTTTGATTTGAATTTAAGCCGTTGATTGTCTTTGGTGATGTGTTCAGACCAATGGGAAGCTGCCACGTGTGCAAGATGATGTGGAAGTTGTAAAATACGAGGTAGGTTTAAGTAGGGAGAAACGGGAGAAGGGATTTGGGAAGTTGGGTTTGTTGGGTGTTTTAGGCGGGAAAAACAGTTATAAGTGGTTAGGGGAAAAGTTTAACCGCGTATTGTGTTTGAAACTTTGGCTTAATTGCATAACTAGTCCTTGTGTTTTCTTTCAATCCGTGTAGTGTAAAAATGACTTTGAAACTTTACACTTCTGGCCCTTGTAGTTTAGTAAACAAGGAATGGGCTTTTTGGTTTGGGCTTTTGTTGGGCTTTTGTGATCCAAATGATGTAGAAAGG
>BQNB010030749.1:0-47080 GCA_026074375.1 Tanacetum coccineum | reverse complement strand
AATGCAACATCATACAACATGCATCACATAACATATAATAGCTACTTAAATGTCCATGTGTAACTTAAACCATATAATCACAGCAATAAAAACATTTTAAAACATATTTTGCATCATCTCCATCCCAAGAAAACATGATAAAAATGGGACTATGAAACTCACCTAGATACTCAAACGCAGCTTCCAAATCTCTACACGCAACTATAAAAATAAATAAACACGATTACACGCGACCAAGATAAAAGCTCTAGTCCATGTAACACACATATGATGGATGTCTAAGGGTTTAGTTAACCATCATGGGTTACCCCGACACCATGCCCAAAACCCTTACTTAATTACCTTCATAAATTATACCAAAAATCACCCATGTTCCTTTATGAGTATATTAACTACCTTGTGACTCCCAAGTATTACTTACATGCGTAACTACCTCAAATAAAATCAAACTTCAAAACTGTCTTAATTCGGATCTGATTGCACACCAGAATATATCACTCTAACTATCATACTTAGACATGCTTTCAGAGGCTAATTTTTACAGGATTATCCATAGACATATGAAAATTAACTACTGTAGAAGGGATAAGGTTAATTACACATTTAAGTATAGGTTTTACTCTCACAAACATGACCTAAATCTGACCCGTATTTACTGATCTAACAACGTTTAGTGTAACCAACATTTGAATGACTTCCCGACCTTAAAAACTTTCAAGGCTGGATTTCTTGAAACTAGGCTCGCTGAACTTATCAATAGACATAAGATTCATCAAAAATTTCGTTACCAATGATGAGATAACATTCGAACAAGATGACTCAAAATTCTACTCAACCCTAAATTCAATTTTATCGCGTTCTAACTCTAACCGAATACATCAATATGATTCTAATTAAACCCTAAACACTTCTAATTAAGTTTAACATCATTAATTTACAGATTTTATGAAACCCTAATTTATTCATCACTTTATTGTTACATGAATTAAAAAGAAAATTAAAACAATTAAAGTTTTTAAACATACGTTGATTCTTAATTCTTGAAACCTCAAATCACCAATTTGATCTTGAATAAAAAAAATCTTTTTTTTTCTTTCTTCCTTGGTTCGACCGGTTTAAAAAAAATAGGGGTTATGAGTTTGTATTTATAGTGAAGGAAAAGAGATTTAGATAATTACCAAATTAGCATCCTACTTTTACTAAAATTAGTTTCCTTTTTTTTCCTTCTTTAAAACTGGCCCAAACAACCCTTTTTTATTTTTTTTATTTATGTTTTTATTTATTATTAATTACATAAAAACATTTTAATTTTGTTATTTTTATAAAACCTTTATTTATTTAGACATCCTTCTAAATAAAACTAGTTTTAAATACCTAATAAAATAATTTTACTTCATACTTTATTTCTCCAACTTAATAATACTAAAATTTTACTAACTAAATTTCTAAACCAAATTTTCTATCCTCGCGAATTCCTATAATCTAAATACGTATACATATACATATAAATACGTACACACATAAAATTTACCATCATTTTCATTGTCACTAAAATGTGAACATAATGAAATATCCATAGCAACCATAACTTCAATCACCATGAGACGATCACGCTCAATGGATTTGTAACCAACTCACATAAGATCACATTAACCTCATATTATCTTAACCTAGTGAAGCTCAAGTCAATACCAACGGTTTGACTAACCTGCTCAAAGCATAGTTGTCACTGAGCCAATAAGGGAGCACCCGACTTCTCAACGATCATTGCCCAACAATTGCAGAACCTCTTACCCACCATGCTAGCTCAGGTTAGTAACCGAGGAAATGTTGGAAATCAGAATGGTAATGTGGTTAATGAGAACATTCAGGAGAACGTTGGGAATGTGA
Source organism: Tanacetum coccineum (assembly GCA_026074375.1). NCBI lineage: Eukaryota > Viridiplantae > Streptophyta > Magnoliopsida > Asterales > Asteraceae > Tanacetum > Tanacetum coccineum. The sequence goes on along the minus strand of BQNB010030749.1, from coordinate 45,190 downwards.
TAGTAAATGGCAAAACACAAATCTCGGGGGGTGGTTGTTCATATAAGGAGTTCTTAGCTTGTAACCCTAAGGAATATGATGGTAAAGGAGGTGTTGTAGTTCTTTGATTTTCCCCAAACCATACACACAAACAAGTATGTGTAATTAAGAGGCAAATACAATTATAGTATAGTAGTATACGTATTCCAAAATATAGTAGTATACGTATTCCAAAATATTTAAGAAGATTGCTTTTGACCAAAGCAATTCCTAAAACCTCCCGGGTCGTTTGTTCTCGGCGAAGTGTGAATAGACAATCGGTTTAGTTTGTGACTCGCGCAGGTGAATAATTCATAAGATTTGATTTGTTTTCTAATTCTAACGGATAAAAAACAAGGTGGTAAAGCATGCAAAGAAAGTAAACGACTAAGCAATTAAGCAATTAAACTCAAAAATGTTAACGGGAATTTAAAGAAAACACGACAAGTAAGCAAGTAAATCAAATTAAAGCCCTACGAACGTAAATTTAATTCCTAAACCTTCTAACTATTAAAAGAAAAAATTTTAGAAAAAGAATTTTATTTTTTTGGTTTTTAATTATTTTTTTATGATTTTTTAAAGTTTTAAAACAAAATAAATGCACAAAAAAATATTAAACTATGAATTAAAAATTTAAGAAAAATCCTAAAAATAGCTGAGGAAGTAAAGTATGCGGGAAAAATAAAAACTCAAAATAAGCTCTAATGAATAAGCCAGGAAAAAGCATATAAGCACTCGAAGTGCTTATATGAAAATTAGGCAAAAAAGGTGATAAAGGAATTGTTTGTGCACCTTAGGATGTAAAAGTCCCAAGGGCACATATGGTATGAGGTGTGAGTGTTAAGAGGGTAGAGGTTGGGTAGAGGTCTTGGGTTCGAGCCTTGCTCACCCAAGACTTCCCTAATTTCCCCTTTGTTATTTTGGAATAACTTTTGAAATATAAAGTTTTGAAACAGCTTTAAACAAAGCACTTTTGTCGTAGACAACTCTTTTCCAAAAAATCTCAAGTAAGCAGAACAAAACTTTATTAGCAAATAGACATGACCTTAAGATTTAAGCTTTTCACAATATTTAAGTAACAAAAAAACTTAAACAAGCTTACGACCTGAGCAAAATAAGCTACAAGACTTATTACTAAACACTAACAAACAAATCTTTAGAAATTAAATAAATTAACAAGCCATAAGCTAAAAGAAAGAAATAAGCATTTTGATATAAAACTGTTTACCAAACAGTCCAATAAGGCACTTTTGAACTTAATTTTAAGCTAAAAGACAGATCCTTATGGCTTAGTGGCATATACCACTAGAAAGCTTATCCTATAAGCTTTCTAAATCAATACTTGAAAAGTATTTTGAAATTCATTTGAGCAAAGAAATGGATAAATGAAAAAGTTGTTTGTTCAATTTACTTTATTTTTGGATTTTGCAAATTTTTATGAAAAGATAAAGACTTTAAATAAAAAGCAGGCATTAAAACAGATGACTAAAATAAGCTTTCTAAATCCAAATAAGCCCTAACTATCTAGGATTGGCCTATGAACTAGTGTGTGCAATTCAATTTCAAGGCTAACTCTAACTCTAATAGCTTATTTTTTGATTTTAAAACTAGACTTTAAGGCTTTTTGCTATGCTGTATGCAGTTAACACTTTTTTGCCAAAATCAAAACAAAGATGCAGACCTTTTAAAATCTGTTTTCAAAACCGTTTAATGACCAAAACAAAAACAAAATAGAGCAAACATTACTAGCTAGAAACAAAATTAAGTTCCAAGATTAAATTAGTCTGAGCTTTATGATCGCTAGGAGATTCATACATCCAATTTACAAACTATTGAACTTTGATTAATCCTAACAAATCCCTTAAATCCCTTGTTTTATTAAACGTAACTTTGAGATTTAAAATCATTAACAGAACCAAATGGATATGACAATACTAACTCATGTTAGTATGCCATGAACCAACACCCCTTTAAGTTGCATAAACTTCATTTTTAGCTAATTAAAAATTTCGAATTAAGGCTTAGAATAAGCAATACCAGATAGCTGGCTCAGCTTATACAAGACCAAATGATCATATTTTATCATAATTAAGCAAGGAAAGGAAGGAATTGATATAGCAAACAGATTATGCTAATATTTTTGGTTTTCTTAACTGTTTTAGAACAAAAACTTATAAACTAAGATCTAAACTGATAATTGAACTAGATAAGCATCTAACAACTATAACAAGCAGTATTAAGCTATTCTAAACAATTATAAGCAGACAATAAGCAATAAAAAGCTAAATTGCAAATTTAAGCTATAGAATGTAAAATGAGGACTTACAAAAGCCTTTGCATAAACAAAGCCCTATATTTTGCTCCAAGAGCTGATCTACAAAGCTCTAGCTTATCAGAGATAAGCTAGTAAGGTCTTGGAAGCCCTTCCAAATCTGGCTTCCCTTCCAATATAAGTTGTGGTACATTTGGGAGTGGATTTTGAGTAACAATAAGCTCAGTTAAGCTTTGAGAGCTTAACTGAGTATTAGGCTAGCTTATTAGTATTAATGATAGCTTATTGAGCTTATTTGAGTATTTAAGAGCTTAATCAAATCATAGTGTAAAAAGGTAAATCATGAATTAATCTTGAACAATATTAAAACTAAACTTTTATTAATAAGATAAACTGATTACAAGGTTTAGAAAAGAAAGTTACCCTAATCTTCCATTTTTCTTGCTTAACACTTGTAAAGACTTAACCAAGCCTTTAAATCTTCTTAGGACATCTTAGATATGTTTTAGGAATGTATGTAAATGTGATAAGTAAAATATTGTAAGGATTTGGTGTTGGTTTGTTGTTTGCCGTGAGCTAGGGGGAGGAGGAGGAGTTTTTGTGTTTTACACCTTTAAAATGAGAAGTGTGTGTGTATTTCACTAGCAAAGTTCTTAAATACCATAATGACTAGTCAAAAACAAGATGAGGGTTTCAAAGAAAGTATGGAAGCCTTACAAGTAAACATGTAAGTCTTTGGTCAAAAGGATGGGAAGTATGGCTAGGTTTAATGGTAAGTGATGTACAAAAGACCAAGTTGAGATTTTTGTGATATTTCTTGATGTGTAAACACCAAATCCAGTTTATGCATGTATATATGTAAGATATTTTGTTATTTTTAGGTATTGGGTATAAATGTGGGTATTTGTTAAAGCGTAGAAAAGTTTTGGTGCTTCCGGGTATGCCTAAATGTATTAAATTGCGAAACGTAAACGTTTTACGCAACTAATAAAAATAAAATATAAAAAGTTGATTATTACTTTCGTAAAAATAATATATTGCTTGCTTGACGAAAACTTTAATTCGTTTGGTGTCCGTTTACGTTAATTGTTGATTTTTAGTTTACGCGATTTCACTATATAATGAGAATTAAAAGTAAACGCGTACGAAAAAAAATAATTAGTAAAATAGATGACGTCGTAAATGACCTGAAAAATACGGAATGTTACAGTCTCCTCCGGTTAGAAGAGCCTTGTCCTCAAGGCTCAAGTTGCGGCACTTGAGGAAAGTACGGGTTCAGAGAAAAGATTCGGATATTTCTTCCGGAATCGGTCTTCACGTTCCCAAGTATACTCAGCTCCTTGCCGAGAGTTCCAACGAACTTTGACTAATGGAATTCTTCTTCGCTTTAGCTTTTTTACATCTCGTTCCACGATCTCAATAGGTTCTTCAATAAAACATAGATTTTCATCAATCTCGATCTCATCCAAAGGCACTTGAACATCTGGCTCAGCCAAACATTTCTTGAGATTAGACACATGAAATGTTTCGTGTACACAACTCAGCTCCTGGGGTAACTTCAGCCGATAAGCTACCAGTCCAACAACTCTACTATTTTAAATGGTCCCACATATCGTGGTGCTAGTTTTCCTTTCTTACCAAATCGTACCACTCCCTTCCATGGAGATACCTTAAGTAACACTCGGTCTCCAACTTGGAATTCAAGAGGCTTACGCCTCTTATCAGCATAGCTTTTCTGGCAACTCCTAGCCGTTTTCAATCTTTCCCTAATTTGAACAATCTTTTCTGTCGTTTCTTGCACAATTTCTGGTCCAATATACTGACTTTCTCCTACTTCAGTCCATATCACGGGGGATCTACATTTTCGCCCGTACAGAGCCTCGAATGGTGCGCACTTAATGCTTGTGTGGTAACTGTTATTATAGGAAAACTCAATCAATGGAAGATGAGTGTCCCAACTGCCACCAAAATCCATAACACAAGCTCGAAGCATATCTTCTAGTGTCTGAATAGTACGCTCACTCTGACCATCGGTCTGAGGGTGGTAAGCCGTACTCATGTCTAGTCTCGTACCCAATGCTTTATGAAAAGCTTGCCATAAGTGTGACGTGAATCGAACATCACGGTCTGAAATGATTGACACCGACACACCATGTCTCGCTACAATTTCATTGGTATAAATCTTTGCTAATTTCTCCATCTTGTAGTCTTCACGAATAGGTAAGAAGTGAGCCGACTTGGTCAATCTATCCACAATGACCCAAATCGTATCATGTTTTTTTTTGCCCCAACTGATACTTTTAGGAACTTTATTGACCAAAGTCCATTGTTATCTATTCCCCATTTTCACTTTAGGAATTTCTGGTTTGAAGAAATCCTAAGGGTTTCTGTGTTCGGATTTAATCTTAGAACCGTAAGCCATCTGCTAACGACATCAGCATGTCTCTCTTCATACCAGCACCAATACAAGTCTCTTAGAATCATTAGCTCATCTTATCGCACCGGATGTACTAAATATCTAGAAGTATGAGCTTCATCCATGATCAATTTCCTTACACCACCAACTGATGGAATCCAGATACGATCAAAGAAGTAAATTTCACCGTCATCTCATTGCTCAAAGTGTCTTTCTAATCCTCTTAGCCATTTAGTTGGGGCTTTGGGATCCTTGGAAGCTTCGCTCTGCGCTTCTAAAATCTTAGTTTTAAGTCCAAAATGAATAGTAATACTCATAGCACGTACTCGTCTTGGCTTGAGTATTTCTTTTCTGCTTAAGGCATCTGCCACCACGTTCGCCTTGCCCGGGTGGTATTTGATCTCACACTCGTAGTCACTGAGTAGCTCGATCTACCGCCTTTGGCGCATATTTAAATCTGTCTGGTCAAATATGTACTGGAGACTCTTGTGGTCAGTGTAGATAACACTTTTCGTCCCATAAAGATAATGTCTCTAGATTTTAAGAGCGAATACCACCGCACCCAATTCCAGGTCATGGGTGGTATAATTTTTCCCATGCTTCTTCAACTGTCTTGACGCGTACGCTATCACTTTGCCTCGCTGCATCAGCACGTACCCAAAACCTTGTTTTGATGCATCACAATAGACCACAAAGTCGTCGGGTCCATCGGGGAGTGCCAACACAGGAGCATTGCATAGTTTCTCCTTCAAAATTTAGAAAGCTTCATCTTGCTTATCGCCCTACACATAAGCCTTATTCTTTTGAGTCAACAGGGTGAGGGGCTTGGCGATCTTGAAGAAATTCTCGATAAACCTTCTTGACCGACTCAACCTTGCTAGGATCCAGTTCTTGACCGACTCAACCTTGCTAGGATCCACGTGGATACCATCACGGTTGACCACATGTCCTAGGAACTATACTTCTTGTAACCAAAATTCGCACTTTGAAAATTTGGCGTACAACTTCTCCTTCTTGAGTAAGTCTAAAATCATTTTCAGGTGGACTTCATGCTCTTCTTCTGACATTGAGTAGATTAAGACGTCGTCAATGAACACAATTACGAATTTGTCCAAATACGGCTTGCAGACGTGGTTCATTAAGTCCATAAATATTGTTGGCGCGTTTGTCAGCCCAAATGGCATGACTGTGAACTCAAAGTGTCCATAACGTGTTCTAAATGCGGTCTTCGGTATATCTTCTTCTCGAACTCTTAACTGATGATATCCCGAACGAAGATCTATCTTGGAGAAACAACACGCACCTTGTAATTGGTCAAACAAGTCATCAATTATAGGGAGAGGGTAACGGTTCTTTATAGTCAACTTGTTTAGTTCCCTGTAGTCAATACACATTCTCATCGAACCGTCTTTCTTCTTGACAAAGAGCACGGGTGCTCCCCATGGTGAGTGACTTGGTCGAATAAAACCCTTCTCTTGAAGTTCTTTAAGCTGGTTCGACAATTCTAACATTTCTGAAGGGGCTAACCGGTATGGAGATCTAACAACTAGCGATGCGCCTGGAATCAGATCAATGCGAAATTCTATCTCTCGCACAAGAGGTAAACCTAACAGATCGTCTGGAAATACCTCAGGGAAGTCTCGGACAACACGTATGTCATCAAGCTTTTTCTCATCAGCCTTGATACATGCATGTGAACGAAGATCCTTTTCTGGCCTCTCGCCTTGAACTTCAAGAATCTTGCCATTTGGAAGAGGAATACAGACAATATTCTCATAACAATCGATGAGAGCTCGGTGGTATGCCAACCAATCCATTCCAATGATAACATCAAAACTACCTAGCCGGGTTGGTAACAAGTCTATTTTGAACACGTGATTACACAAGACTAATGTACAACTACGTAAAATGGTATTGGTGCTAACAACTTTTCCGTCTGCTAATTCGATTTCATAACTAGTATTTAAAGTGGCTGGGGCAATATCAATAAAATGTGTAAACGCAAAAGATACAAAACTCTTCTCAACACCCGAATCAAAGAGAATACAAGCGTAGTGATCTTTAAGAAGAAACGTACCCGTGACCACATTCGGATTCTGCTGTGGATTTTCAATCAACACGTAAGCTCTCCCACGAGCTCCATCATTCTACTGGTTCCCTGCTTTCGGACACTTGTCCTTAAAATGTCCTTTCTCACCACACCCGAAACATGTCACATTCTGTAGGAAGTTATTATCTGCACCCTGAAGCCTAACTCTACAATCCTTCTCCATGTGACCTATTCTTTGACATATCTGACACTTTTGAGGATACGGTCCATGATGGTGTAAGTTGCACCGATTGCATTTTGTTAAATTTCCAGCATAAATCTTTCCTCCAGCTGGGGCTGCAGCATATGCCCTGACAGTTTCTGGTCTCCTGTTTTGTTGTTGGTGATGATTGTTGTTTCGGTTGCGGTTACTGTTGTAGTTATGGTTATTGTTGTTGTTGTTTCTCTGGTTGTCTTCCCACTTCCTTTTATTGCCTTCCCCAATTCTTGCAGCCCTACCCTGAACTGATTGCTCGACCAGTTCACGGGCCATGTTGATTGCCTCATGCAAGGTCGTAGGCTTTGAAGAAGTGATGTTTCCTTTGATTCTTTCAGGAAACCCGCGAATGTAATTTTCAATCTTCTTAGTTTCAGTGGACACCAATTCAGGACACCATCAAACTAGTTAGTAGGAAAACGATTATGTAAGATTCTGATATCATCTCCTTTTTCAGGGGGGGGCAAAGTTCAAGGGAAAAAGGGGGGGTGGGGGGTCCCAAAGTATTTGTTCCATCTTTGGATTTCAGTTGCTAGCAGTTTCAGTGGTCATATAGCTTTCAAAAATTGCTCCAGGGGATCTGATCTAGCATTAGCAAGTCCAAGTCTTGAACATTTTCCATTCCACCAGGTGACACACCCTCAATAGTGCACATAGCTAAACTTCACTTTGTCATCTTCCAGCACATTTGCAAATTTTCAAACACTTGCGCCATCTTTTGAAACCAAGTTTTAGTCCGACTACACCTTCTAGTCCCCTTGGAAAGAGTGAAGAGCTTGCAATTCATAAATGTCTTATACGAAATCATGATCTAGGTACAACAGTTCCTCCAGTATTTGTTGATCCGGATCCACCAGCATTGTTTGAGTTAGCTCTAGTCTTTTCATATTTTTCAATGGCTTTGTCCACACGCTTTTCCACTATCTTCCTAACATATTTCTTCTTAAATCTCCTGGGCGGCATGATTCTGGCAACACAAGTACACAATTCGTTGAGAATTTGTAAAAGTATGCAGAGTCATGGCACATGGTAAATAATGGAGAATGATATAAATAATCATAAATTAATCAGGATAGTCAATATTTATATAATTGTTCGATAGAAATAGATATTGATATGTCAAAAGATAGACATAAGAGATCGAATTTAAACCAAGTATTATATATAATGCAATAATGACAATCGGAAAAGTAAGTAAGGATCAGGGAATATGCGCGCGTGGATATCGGATAGCGATGAAGGATTCTGTATTTAAAAATGAAAGGAAAGAAAATCTTTAAACTTTGTGGTTATAGACTAGGTTTTGAAAGTGACCCAGTTCCTTATAACCTTGGCTCTGGTACCATCTGTAACACCCCCAAAATCAGGTAGCAGCGGAATGGTAACAATGGGGTGCTACGTCAAAGTACAATAATCAAGATATAGGAAACGACCATAAATGGACGTTTAAGACAAGATTTCATTCGATGCCATGGCAAAATATTAGAGTTTATACATTAGGTCCCATATGTTTTAAAAGAGTAATAAACATTTCAAGTACATATTTAGTTAAACAAAAGCTTCATAATGCCCAAAAGATGACTTAAGTTTTTAAAGATAATAAATGTTGCATTGAATTAGGATAAACACAGAATCCGTCTTCATTGTTATCCTCCACGGCCTCCCTCCAATCTTCATACCTAGGACTGAAATTAACAAGTCTAAAAGTCAACACCAAAGGTTGAGTGAAATCATATGTTTTTCGGTAAAAAAGGGTGGAACACAAATCGAAGTAATAGTAGACTCATGATAACCATTTGTAGTCCAAAACGTTTATTATTGCCATACTAAGATCATGACCCAAAGCCTTACTAGATTTGTGCCCAATCCATAATATAGGATGCTTGCCAACATATAACACCTCCAATGTTAAATGCACCTTGATCAAACTAGTGACCCAAGAAAGGTGGGGATTGTCAGTCCCGATAGATCTATCCACAACACTCGCGCTTACTACAATAGCAATTAACGGTTCATGATAAATAGGGACTTCACGGCAATAAGGTAACTTAGCAATAATATTCAGGCAGTAATCTGGATAGCATACACTTTGTAAACACTTTGAAAACACTTAGAAAAAAACACTTGTGTCCAATAGTAAAACAAGCAATGTAATTCACCCCGTAGATTTTGTAAAAACAATCACGTAAGTAAAAGGGGGCTACGAAATCACCTCGAGTGATGGTAATCAACAAGTATTCACAATAGAAAATTGCGTTCGTCACGAAGGATTCGAAGGCAAACCTATCCAATATAGGTCGTATAAGTACTAAACACTTTGATTATTTATAGGTCGTATAGTCCATCCATACTATCGTTGGCTATCATAATTAAGAGGTCATGAAAGGGAGTAATGAGAAGCTAGGACCACTTTAAATCGTAAATCTAACCAACTCTGTCCGATACGCTCCCGAAGTTGCATCAGTATGAAACTCCTAGTAATCATATAAGTACTTTGATTAAACTAATACCACATATAATTCTAATTTTAGCTACATCCCATCTAAAATCGTTTTAGTGAAATCATATTTATAAAGTAAAAACGTTATATAAGAATACTTTAGTTTAAAATGGTGTAACTTTCTCGTTTACGTCCGTTTCTTTCGGTTTTATGTCTACGCCTTCGTTATTAAGACGAGTTATTCTATATATACATTCTTCAAAATTTTGATTTTTTTAGATGATAGTGTTTTTACTGTTCATAACATTTATATTTTTATTTTTATAGATTAGTTATCGTAAATTCGTAAATGTCGTAACTTTATTCGTTTTAAACTTCGTTTTTAGCGATTTCTTTCGAAACATGTCTTCTTATTTAAAAGTTTTATCCGATTTATTGATGTTTTAATAGTATAACGTTTCTTTGGTGAATAGTAACTATTATATAAATAGTTTTTTATAAAAGTATATATTATCGTTAAAATTGAAATCGTCGTATCTTTTTCGTTATAAATCGCGCTTTTTCGAGTTTCTTATCATTTGGAATCATCATGAGTATGTATATTTTTTATAAAAACATAAAAATCCATGCTTTGGGATTTCGAACCAAAAACGCTTAATAATAATTAGGTACTCATATATATAAACTTGTTTTATATACTTTTTCACTTAATTAAAATACCACAAGTTTTCCACAACTTATTATATACTTGTATTACATATAATAGAGTCCAAGATCCATATTTACATCCATATAAATGTGTATAAGTTCATTAAATCATTTTACAAGAAATCCTTTTCACAGTCAAACATACATAAATGGTGATATTGCCTAAATAGAAATATAAACTCATAAATCATAATTGTAATTCATAAGGGTATTTAGTTAACTTATGGTGATGATGATAATAACAACACAATTCTTACCCTTGTTTAGATTATAAACCCAAGCTTGCAAGATCTTGAAACCCTAAACCCTAATCTTCCATTTTTCTTGCTTAACACTTGTAAAGACTTAACCAAGCCTTTAAATCTTCTTAGGACATCTTAGATATGTTGTAGGAATGTATGTAAATGTGATAAGTAAAATTTTGTAAGGATTTGGTGTTGGTTTGTTGTTTGCCGTGGGGGGAGGAGGAGGAGTTTTTGTGTTTTACACCTTTAAAATGAGAAGTGTGTGTGTATTTCACTAGCAAAGTCCTTAAATACCATAATGACTAGTCAAAGACAAGATGAGGGTTTCAAGGAAAGTATGGTCATAAGTATGGAAGCCTTACAAGTAAACATGTAAGTCTTTGGTCAAAAGGATGGGAGGTATGGCTAGGTTTAATGGCAAGTGATGTACAAAAGACCAAGTTGAGATTTTTGTGATATTTCTTGATGTGTAAACACCAAATCCGGTTTATGCATGTATATATGTAAGATATTTTGTTATTTTTAGGTATTGGGTATAAATGTGGGTATTTGTTGAAGCGTAGAAAAGTTTTGGTGCTTCCGGGTATGCCTAAATGTATTTAATTGCGAAACGTAAATGTTTTACGCAACCAATAAAAATAAAATATAAAAAGTTGATTATTACTTTCGTAAAATTAATATATTGCTTGCTTGACGAAAACTTTAATTCGTTTGGTTTCCGTTTACGTTAATTGTTGATTTTTAGTTTACGCGATTTCACTATATAATGAGAATTAAAAGTAAACGCGTACAAAATAAAATAATTAGTAAAATAGATGACGTCGTAAATGACCTGAAAAATACGGAATGTTACAATAGTGGTAGCATTGGACACTTGGGCAGCATTATCAACTATGTCCTTTCCTTTAAATTTCTTAAGATCATTTTTTAATGCTGTTATGACAAACACTTTTTCCTAAAGTTGAGCATTTAAATCAGTAATTTCAATAGACTTTTGATTTAATTGATTAACCAAAGATTCAGTGTGTTTTTTAGCGCGAACACATGATGGTTTAATTGAATCATAAAGTTGTTTATAAGTCTATTTCAAATGCTCATTTTTAGCAATCAGTTTTGCCAACCTATGTTCTAGTTCTATGTTGATAGTCTTAATTTCATCTATGTCCTTTTTCATACTTTCACTAATAGAAGTTTTAGACACACACTTAATTTGTACCTTTAACTTCTTGATTGTCGTGTCTTTTGCTTGTAGTTGAGCTTTCAAATTGTTTACTTCAAACAATTGATCAAATGTGGGTTCAGTTTTGTTTACAGATGTGTTATTCTTCTAAAAAATTTCTTTATTGAGTTGCATTGCAAGTTCAAGAGAAATGCAGTGTTGTTCAATTTGAGAAAAGCTTTTTGAAAGTTTGTTATCATCATCTTTTTCAACCATGTTGTGTTGTTTGATAAGCTCAGCTTCAAGTTCGAGACACTTGTTGCACATTTTTATATATTTCACATTCACAGAATCATTTATATCCATAGAAGAATTCACAACAATATTAACAATATCTTAAGAAATAATTTGATTCAAGAGTCGATCGTTTTCATTTAAAACTTGTTTCATTTTAATTTCCAAACATTGTTTGTCTACTGAATACTGTTTAATAGCAGCATCTATTTGGTCAAAAACTGTTTGTACTTCAGTTATTTCATTTAAAAGGTCTTTATCAATTACATTAAAAGTGTCTTTTAAAGATTTTAAAAATGGAATAATTTCATTGATATTGGAATAATTTCATTGATAAAAACAACTTTAGTATGTTCAAACCCCCATTCACCTCCTGTAAGAGCATCAGGTGTAGTCTTGTTCTTCACCACGGAGTCAAACTGGGCAAGGTGGAATTTAAGCTTTTTAAGGCATTCATTCACTAAACTCACCTTCGGTAGTTCATTAGGAACATCCACTTTGACAAGTTATGCATTAGAAAATTCAGTAGAAAGGTTTGACATTGGAAACCAGAAAGCTTGTGCATCAGATAATTCTTGTTGTGGAATAAAACGTTTACCAACATCTTCAAACAATTATTTTAAGACAGCATAATTAACTGGTTTAATGTTAACTTTCTTTTCTAAAACCATTAGATCACTTTGTTTTAAAAGCATTTTAGATCGACTCTCTTCTTCAAGCATCAAAGTCTCTTCCGAATCAACAACTGAAATCACATTGGTTTCCTTAGAAATAACAGTCCCATCATAAAGCATTGGCCTAATCTGCTGAGCTTTTTAAGATAGAAAGGATTTTGAAAACAAAGAGCTTGTTTAAGGTTGTTATGATAGAAAACTTGTGGTTTCGTGAGCATATGCATCGTTTGTGCGGATTGACACATTTTATAAACAATATTGTCCAGTTCTTTAACTTTCTTTTCCAAAGCAATTTCTTTATCAATATTCTTAGCTTCTTTTTCCTTGGATTCATTTTTAAGAACATTAAATGTTGTTGTTAACGACTTCTTTTCCTTTAATTATTCAGAAAGAGTTTGTTTAAGAGAGTTAATTTCCTTTTCAAAATCATTTATTATAAGCTTTTCTCTAGTACTTAAATCCATATTTTGTCTTTCTTCTAGCAATTTCACCCATTCTTTATATCTTTCTAGCTCAGCAGATAAGGATTCATTGGCTATTAGATTATCCTTATTGACCTTGTTACAATTAATTAGTTGTTGTGATTGTTGTTCAAACACAGATAATATCATGTCATCTTATTGTGCAAAAGAATTTGTATCCTGAACAGTTGAATTTTATGTTTCAAGCAGATACTGAGAGTAAGGAATGACATTGCTTCACTGGTTATCTCATTCTCTGGATAATTCACAAGATGAGTTTGTTTAGAATACAAAATCTCTTGCACACTTTGATTTAGCATATCTTTATGAGTGTTGTCGGAGTGTGGTACCTCAGAAAGAACATATGATCCGTAACTAGACAAATTGGCCATAAGAACTGATTTAGCTGTAGAGATCTCGTCACAGTCGAAATCATATGCATCCAAATCATCTGCTTGATAGGCTGCATTGTGTGTGATGATTGTCTATGTAACTAGACCTTCTGCAATACCAGGATCTGCCAAAAATTCCAATTCTTCCTCATTTAGAACTTTACCATTTCCTTGTGCTTCAACCAATAGAACTTTATCCCTGAACCATGTAGCATCCCTTTTCCTCTTTGGCTTTGGGCACCCTCTTGCCATGTGACCTTCGCCTTGGCTGTTAAAACACTTCACAACCCTTTACTGACCTGAATTATTCCCTCATGTTCCTGAAGTATTAGCTCTTGTTCCTGAAGTACCAGCAACATAAGAATTTGGTCTCCCCTGAAGTGGTTAAACAGTCACCCTTCCATCATGAATAGTTGCTTGTTGTCTTGGGTTAGAAGAATTTCTTAGCTGATTGTTGGTAGATGGAAAACTAGATGTGACGACAGTAGACAGAAATGACATCATTTTGTTAATGGCATCAATAGGGTCATCTCCTTGCTTAAACACTGGAACTGCTAGACCAGGGTCTATCTGAGGAAATTCATCAAGATGTGTTTGTTGATTAACTGTGAAGACAATATATTTAATTTAAGGAATGGATTGTGGTTGTGGACAAGCCTCTTGATGAATTGTAGATGAATAAGCATTTGGATACGGTGTTGACGGATAAGTAATTGCAAGAGGTGTGGATGGATAAGTAGTTGAGTAATATTGTGAGGGATGAATTGATCCATATTGAGGTGACTGAGATGGTGAAAACTATTGTTGAAACTGAGGATTGTTGTATGAAGACTGATAAGTGTTGTAGTAAGATGGTGTCATCTGATGAGTCACAACTAGTGCAAGTTTATCTTGATTGCGTTTACATATAATACGGACTTCATTTACATGGAGTTCGTGTTGTTCAAGATATGCATGAAGCTGATCGAATTTGGTAGTATGCAAATCTTTTACAAGTTTGATATTAGTCACAAACTTACTCTATTCAGGTAGAAGACTGTTTAAGAACTGTAATTGACATCAAAAGTGCTCCAATTCATTTAGTAAATGGTCATGTCATTGATCAGGTGAGTAAATATCTAGTAATAATGATGTAAGGTGATTCCCCTTGATTGTGAGCATACTTATAAAAATGCTTCGTTACAGTTTACACTCCCTTTCATGCTTTGTCAATGAGGTACCTTGCACTAGTAGTTGAATTCTTTCCCATAGATCCTTGGCAACTCTGTGATGACTAACGAGTGAATAGACATCAGATGGTAGACCTTGAAGAATGATATTAGTTGCTTTGAGATCAAAATCAGCTTGAATTTTCTCTGTAGCAGATAATTCAACATATTTGTTTATCCTGGTCACCTCATTTTCTTCAATCGTAGGCCAAATGAGTGGACCATGTTCGACTGATTCAAGTATCATTCTTCTGTGCTCTATTTTTTACATGTATAATTCCATTATACTTTCCCAAGAATCATACAGGTCTTTGTCCAACATTGGTGGACGATTGTCACCACCAGAAAGTATCATGAGTTCAGCAAGAGTAGTCATTGTTACTTTGATGTTATAAGATCACTTGTTGATCGGACAGTGATAAGAAGTAATTGTGTTAAAGTTAGTTGGTTTTAAGTGTTTTAAGTCTTGAGAATATATGGGATTTTACAATTCTTGATTAAACCTGAAAATAATGTTTCACGGGATTTTACAAATCAAAGTAATAAACCGTATAATTCAAATTTGATTAATTTGTCTCTGAAGAATGGATTAAATCGCCTTCAAAAGAACAAGATTATTTCGCCTTTAGAAAGAAAAGTAATTCGCCTTCAAAAATTTCATTAAATCGCCTTCAAGAACAAAAAATTAATTTGCCTTAAGCAAAATGATGAATTCGCCTTGAGAATAGATTAAATCGCCTTCAGAAAAGAATTAATTCGCCTTCAAGAAAAGATTAATTCGCCTCTAAGAAGAAGAGTAATTCGCCTTTAGATATTTGATTAATTCGCCTTGGAATAATTCGTCTTCTATAAAAGGAATAATTCGTCTTGGACTAATTCACCTTGGACTAATTCGCCTTCAGTAAAAGGATTAATTCGCCTTCAAGATGAAATTAATTTGCCTTCAAGAGAAAGTATTAATTCGCCTTCTATACCAAGACTAATTCGCCTCCTACAAAACGAACTTCAACTTTTCCAAAACACTAAAAGACTCACTTTTTGACGTTTTTACTTGATTTTTCTTGTACAATTTACCTATCTAAGCCTAGTAGAATCTTAAAAATACAAACTTCAAACTTTTTAACATAAAAATTTTCAAATCAAGATTCTGGACACAAAAGTACTTTTCGAACCAAAACTTATCAAAATAAAGATTTCTATGTTTTTTCCAATGTTTTGCTTGTACACCTAGATAATACTAAGACAAAACAAGAAGAAAGTAGTAAAATTTATGGTTTTTAAACCCATAAAAAGGTAAAAACCCTTTGTGTGGTTCGAACCAAATGATGAGCAAAAACAAGTAAGTAACGTACATAAAAACCAGATATCACCCCATGGATCTTGATACCAATTATAGAATTTGAGTAATCTTTGAACAACCAAAGCAAGACCTAGAGAGAGAAAGGTTAAAAGGAAGTTTCTAGTGAGAGAAAGTGAAAGAGAATATATTAGCTTAATGTGTGAAAAATGAAACAACCAACTAACACCCTCTCCATGTGTGGAGAGGGTATTTATACCTAAGATATGGCCGGCTATGGGCTTTGTCCATGGGCTTTCCATGGGCTTTTCCTAAGCTAGCCTATCTAGTTTCCAAATATTACTTTATGAGCTATATAACAATATAATGGAATTGACCGATACTTTTCGTGATCCTAACAGTGAGCACCATCCTTATAATACTGCTTGGGGTCGAACGGGATGCCGAACGGCACATATAAATTCTTAAAAAGACTTAATGATATCTCGTTGTCTAGATAATTCCAAGTCACGATATAAACATTTAATTCCATGATAAAACTTCTTACGTCGAAAATTTTACTAATTCTACCGTGACTTCTTTACAGAAGCTTATTTGACCCTTTGGTATTGATATTACTCCCCGAAGACTGTATTATCTTGTATTTATCATCATCATTGTCTTTATCCGATCTTGAATCATCGATATAAATTTCATTAACAGAAAATAGATTATTAAGGTTTAAAGTATTTTGTTCCTCTTTATCATATTCGGACAATGATGTTTCATCTCCTAAATCGGATTTAACGATATGTTGAGAATTTACAGAAGGTTCAATTATAACAATGGCTGAAAATTCATTTTCGAAATCATTAAAGTAATCTAAATCATCAAAATAATTGACCGTAGGTTCGGGTGACGAAGGCATGTCAATTTTACCAATATCATTTTTCGAATCCGTTTTTAAATCATTGACAGAAATTATTTTATAAGAAAATGAATTTTTGTCAAAAATTACCATGTAATCTTTGTCGTTGGATTCGTCGAATGATATTCTAAAGTCAATTTTGTTTTCGTTAGGAGGACTTACCGTGGGTTCACACGAGAGTGCTGCATCGGATGTTAATGTATTATCAAAGACTATAGATGGGAATTCAGTTTCGAAGTTTGTGAAGCAGTCGTTCTTAACTTCACAATATTTAACCTTCCCGAATGTGGTAGTTTAACAATTAAACATTCAACCATGTCTTTGAGCTTTTTCTTCTTCAAGTCTGATGTATTCCTCCATAGTGATGTTTGGATCATCCATAATAAACCTAAGCTGGAAATCATAAAGAAAGAACTGGACTACAAAGCAGAGTTCCAAATAATGCGAGAATTTAAACAAACAATTTGAACAAGCAGTTAAATTAATTAGATTACTCTAAGCTAAGCTAATTAATGGTTAGAAATACTAATATGAATAAAGGTTAAATTAATTGACTCCCCGGCAACGGTGCCAAAAACTTGATGTGCTGTCGTGTAGGGTTAATTATTTGATTACCATGTTTAAAATTTATATTTAGCCGACTTATCCTAAAACAACACTTTAACAGGCAGTGTACCCAATCGGGTGGAGTTTTATGGTAAGTAAGGTGTCAAACACTAAGAGCGAATGTTAACCTTATATTCTATCAGTATTTTAATTAATCTAATTAGTCTATGTTAGTTCTAATTACTGGTTAAACCTATGCTATATACGTTTCTAATAATATGGGGGGTTTTTAGCCTGAGAGATTGGCACGGGTTTAGTGGTGACAAAAATTAATTCAATACACAATAAACATGCAAGAAGACAATAAGAAGATAAAAGAGGCGTACAAGCCAAATGATAGAAAACTGTATTAGCCATATTAAATCCGGTTAAATGTTGGTTTGTTTGTTTAGTGCAATGATTTACCTATCTCAAAACGGCATATCATTCTTAAGACTTAGGCGGGACATCATCCTAAGACCTAGACATGATTAATCCTGTCACAATTAACGCATCCGCATAAAGTATCCTTTAGTTTAATTATAATCTATCTTAGGGAATTAAAGCAGTGGTGATCCTGTTAAAACCTTAGCCCATCGAGACTTTACCCACTTATTTCTTGATGGTATTTTATATACTGGTAGTTCACTGTTCAAATATTTACCAATTAATTAAGAACATACTTGTTAAAATCATATGGGTTACCTACCGGTCCAACTAAGCTCATAATTCAAAGGCAAAGACAAAACATTATTTTTGATCCTATTGGTCCAGTAATATAAAACACGATATGGAGAGCTATCCCAGTATCTAGATTACTTGTTAGGTATCACTAGACCCAGTTGAAAGATAGGTCGCATATTCAAGCACATAAACAAGTATTAGGTGATAAACATAATTAAACAATCAACGATTAATTAAGAAATCGATTTTAGAACAAACCAAACATTAAACCTTCATTAAGATGGCTAATACTCGAGGGTATTAGCCCACAACCATTATAATTATACAAGCGTGATCAATTAACCAAGGTAAACTAAACATTTTACCAAACGATACCATATATTAACTGATTACAAGAGTATAGGAATTACACGGTGTCTTCTATGGATTTGTGATCGCTGCTTGACCTTGGTGGCTCTTCTTTTCTTTAGAAAATAATCTTTTATGATTATGGTATAAGGAATATGATTTTGCACCCTAAAAACCCACTTTTGAGTCTTCTATTTATAGTGTATGAAAAAGACTGGATACGTTGTATTGATTAAGGTCAATACGGCGTATAGGGGTGTATTCCTTGAAGTGCGCACTAAGTTCTCAATTAACCAGTTATATCATTCCCAATTTACATTTATTACTATATCTTTGAATACTTATCTAGCTGGATACGACGTATGGTAGCAGAGTGATACGCCGTATTAGGAATTGGTCTTACGCGTTTTCTTATGAAGAGTTGGCGCTGATACGCCGTATCTTCCTTTCTGGATACGGCGTGTGTAGTCAGAATTTAGTAATCTTCAAATAGCATCGTTTTAGCTCCAAATTGTGCGCCTTTTAGCTTGTCTTCACAAAACACTCTGTAATTACTCCAATTATCAACTTTAAAGCAATTAAGTACCAAATCTTGCAATAATTATATAAAAGTGGGTAAAATACTTGGGATAAATGATGCTATAAAGTGACTTTATTTGATGTCATAAGCGGTTTAAGCATTTGAACATTCCTCGCTTCTCTTGTTGGGCATTGGTCAAGTCCTCATTGTCGGATAGTTTGTCATAGAACTCGAGAAAGGATGGTTCTTCAATGTTATCGGACGATAAAGATGAAGAGGAGGTGATCGAGGAAGAGGCAACTCTCTTTCACTTTTATTTGATAGGATTCCTTGAAATGTCCAAAGGATCCATGACACGTTCATGGAATGTGAACCAAGCAAGTGGGACAATGGCCTGAGGGTATGTTTGGAGGATGTGATTGTAATGACGAGTCAAAAGCATTGCAAATGGCATGGGCCATCGCATTTATTTTTTACTTCCTCCATTTGATAAAGAATCATCAAAGTGAAGTTGAACTTTCTTTTGATGGTTAAGTAGTAAAGCATGTATGCAGTACATGTGTTTACTTTATTTCTATTGCCAAGTGAGCAAAAGAAATTTTCCCTAAAGAATAGTTCCCATCCTCTTAAATTGGGACGAATATCGTCAATGTGGAGTTTGTTAGGGTTTCTTTAAAGTTGAGTTTGGGTAGTTCTAGGAATGGTGATGTTCTTTTTGACGAGGTCATGCTTAAGGCCAAAGAAACGACTATTAGGATGATCATCAAGAGAGTTTAGTGACCATTCGCTTGTGTAAAAAGTTTCTAGAGTGTATGGAGTTTGAAAGATTCGACAGAGTTGAGGTGAATCTAAGTCGAATGTGAACTGACCAAGCTTGAACTCAATGTAAGGACGTTCCTCCTCATCTCTTTTGACTTCAAGACTATGATAGAATTTGACTACGAATTTAAGACAAATGGGTTCATTAAGAGTGAGAAAAGACTCGAGACCTACGGCTTGAAAGAATAGAAGCATGTTGTTTGCTTCAATGATGGATGGAGTGACGAATCTTCATTCATGAAAGAGACGTTTTTCAAGAGTACGGTAAGATTCCCTAAGATCTTCATCCATTTTTCTTGAGCGATGAATTCTAGGTAGATATGTGTTAGTTTGTTTGTAATCCATTTGGTTAAGTTATGTCATGATTTCACCTATAGATAAACAAAAATAACTCAATAAATGAAAAGAGAAATGATGCAGATGTTTTTAAGTATGTGCCTATATGTACGTGATGTGGATGTGCGGTTTGCTTGACTCAAACAAAAGAAAAGTAGCATTAATACTATTAATAAGCAAACCTTAATGCACAACCTATGTTTGGTATTGCTCTAGGCGAATGAAATGAGAAATGTATATTAATTAAGCACCTCGTAAGGACATTCATAAGCCCTAATGCATGAAGAAAATGTTTTTGCGTTGTATTAACAATGTAGTTAAACAACACTTGTTTTGAAAAATTTCCTAAAAGTGAGGTTTTATTCAAAAATAATAACTTGGGGTTTTTGACAAAAATTGATTTTTAGCGAATCACATTAATTATGCTTTTTAAGTATCATAATAGATATACATTGCTATATCTTAGTCCTAATTGTGTGAAAATTGCATGAAAAATCAAAATCCCCAAATTATTTGATTTGTGTAAAATTGAAACCCTAGACACAAAATTAAGAAGAAAATAAGATGAAATCACTTACAATATTCGTCTTAGATTGATGATTTCTTGATGATCTTTATGATTAATTACTCAAATATCCTATTATTGTGATTTAGTATGGAGGGTTTTAGTGTTTTGGTTTGTGAGTGTGTTTGGATAATGATATATGTGGTCAGAAGTTGTTTAAAAACTAGTATTTACACGCGTTCTAAGACTCACAGATCTACCAAAATGGAGACGAATCTCCCTAATGTGGATTCGTGGATCGCATGTGTCCAATAATATTTACATAGTTGATTCTTAAGAAAATTGAGACAAGGTATTGCGTTTTTGGCAGTTGAAGTGTGTTATATATACTATTAGGAGTATGTGATTTAATTTTCGGAGTCGACGTCTAAGTTTTGAACGAACCGTGCAACTTGTCATGAATTTCCCGATGGAATTTCAACGTAGTCGATCCTACTAGGAGTGTGTTAACTTTTAGCATAAATTTGACCATTGCTAATAACACAAGCATTTATGAACATTTAGACTCAACAAAACATCATCAACATAAGTGTGAGTTGCAATTCGATGATTGTTCTTTTTGACTTTTTCAATCGATTTCGTAATTTCATGTAGACTTTGAAAATATCCATGGTCATTTTAATGATATTTTCTTTATCTAGTAAAATTCTAATCTCGATTATGTTCTTGATCGGAAGTTTTTTAATTGGAACTTGTAATGAGAATTAATATCTTTTGAATAATGATTAATTGCTTCATTAGAATTCTGTTTGCGATTATTTTTGAGATGATGGAGGATCACTATCCATGATGAGTTCCATCATTCCTAATCCCAATCTTAAATAATTAAATAATTCACGTTTTAAAGGCTTAGTTAATATATCGGCTATATTATCTTTGGATGCAACTTTCTCGATAGAAATGTTGCCTTTTTGGACGTTATCACGAAGAAAGTGGTAACGGATTTCTATATGTTTAGTTCTAGAGTGTTGTACGGGGTTTTACTTAAGTCCATAGCACCTTTATTGTCGCACATAATCGGAACGTCATTGAGGCGTATGTCGTAGTAGATGAGAGCTTGTTTCATCCATAGTGCTTGTTGACATGCCATCCTGGCAGAGACGTATTCGGCTTCGGTCGTGGAGATAGCAAGGGCCATTTGTTTATTAGCGAACCAAGATGTCAAACAATATCCCATGAACGTACAAACGCCACTAGTGCTTTTACGATCAAAGTAATCGCTCGCGTGGTCGGTGTCGGCATAAACTATAGTTTCTATTCCGGTTTCTTTCGGATACCATAAACCTAAATGTATAGTTCCCCTAGTATACCTAAATATACGCTTAACGTCTTCTAAGTGGGTAGTTTTAGGATTTTCTTGGAAACGAGCACATAAGCAAACACTAAACATACCATCGGGCATACTTGCGGTTAAAAAAGTAAACTACCAATCATACCTCAATATTTAGTGCTATCCACGGAGTCGGCTTCATCATCCTTAGTGAGCTTGATCTCCGTTGACATGGGCGTCTTGGTTGGTTTGGAATCTTCCAACCCAAACATCTTTAACATATCTTTGATGTACTTGGATTGATTGAAAAATATTCTGTCTTCCATTTATTTAATTTGAAGACCCAAGAAGAAGTTCAACTCCCCCATCATACTTATCTCAAACTCGTCGTGCATGATTTTTGCAAAATCATCACACAAGTTTTGACTCGTGGAACCAAATATAATGTCGTCGACATATATTTGAACAATGATAAGATGTGACTTTGATTTCTTAGTGAAAAGTGTGCTATCGACCATTCCCATTGAATACTCGTTTTTTTAATCAAAAATGCTTTTAGTCTATCATACCAAGCCTTAGGAGCTTGCTTAAGACCATACAAATCCCTTTTAAGTTTATAAACATAGTTTGGTCTTTCAAAATCAAGGAACCCCGAAGGTTGAGCAACGTAAATCTCTTTGTTTATAAAATTGTTTAGAAAAGTACTTTTACATCCATTTGGTATAATTTTAAATCATTTGCATAAGGAATAGCAAGAATTATTCTAATTGACTCAAACCTAGCTACTAGAACGTATGTTTCATCATAATCTATACCTTCTTGTTGATTATATCCTTGTGCCACTAACCTAGCCTTATTTCTAGACACTATACCATTTTTATCTAATTTATTTCTAAAGACTTATTTTGTTCCTATGACGGATTGACTCATGGGTAGAGGGACTAAATCCCAAACATTATTAGTTACAAATTGATTTAATTCTTCTTGCATAGCTACAACCCAACTTTCATCTTTTAATGCTTCATTGACATCTTTGGTTCTATGGTAGATATAAAAGAAAAGAAATTACTATGATTTTGGGCTTGAGACCTTAAGATTCTTTGATTAAGATTTCCTATGACTTGATCTAGTGGATGATTCTTAGACTCCTTAATGTTAACGACTTCATCAACTTCTATCGAGTCATCTTCTTCATTATTATTATTTACTACTTTGGTATAATTTTTAATAGCTTCTTCTTTACCAACATCATCATCAACAATGATGAAAATTTGGTAGGAGGAGGACTTTCATCTAATGTCACGTTAAGTGATTCTTCGACTTTCATTGTATGTTTATTTAACACTATATAAGCTTTACTATTTTGAGAATATCCTAGAAAAACACTTTCGTATGACTTTGGGTCAAACTTGGTTAGATAGTCTTTAGTATTCAAAATGAAGCACTTGCTTCCAAATACTTTAAAATATTCTAAAGAAGGTTTCCTACCTCTAAATATTTCATAAGGGGTTTTTCCTAGTATTGGTCGAATTAATATTCTATTTAGTATATAAGTTGACGTATCAACGGCATTACACCAAAACTTTTATGGAATGGATTGTTCGTTAAGCATAGTCCTAGACATCTCTTGTAAGGTCCTATTCTTTCTTTCTACTACCCCATTTGATTGTGGAGTACGTGGAGCCGAGAAGTTATGAGTAATGCCTTGTGCATCACAATAAGCTCCGAATTGTACTTCATTATCAAATTCCCGACCATGATCCGTTCTAATAGCTATTATAGAACTACCTAGTTGGTTTTGAATTTTCCTACTTAATATTTCAAATTTCTCAAAAGCTTCATTTTTAGTTTTTAGAAATCTAGTCCATGTATACCTAGAATAATCATCTACTACTACTAAGGTGTATAGATTACCTCCATAGCTTTTAATTGCCGATGGACCAAATAAGTCCATATGTAATAATTCTAAACATCTTTTAGTGGAAACCATATTTTTAGCTTTATGACTTGCATGAGCTTGCTTCCCAATTTTGCAAGCATCACAATAATGTTTATCATACTTTAACTTTGGTAAGTTTCTAACTAATTCTTTAGATGACAAAGATTGAATTAAACGCATATTTGCGTGACCAAGTCTTCTATGCCATAAGGTAGAGTTATCCACTACCGTGGCGAGACATAGTTTGTCTTGGGACTTATTTCCTAGTTTCATTACATATAAGCCATTTTTCCTAATTCCATTTCCTATGATTTTACCATCTTTAATTATTTCACTACCTTCTTCTGTGATACACTTATTGTCACAAATTCAACCGACACTAAGTAAGTTAAATGCTAAGTTGTCTACGTGTTCTACATTAGATATGGTAAGGGAGTTATTTGAGATCGTACCTTTGCCTATGATCTTTCCTTTTAAGTTACTTCCAAAGACAACATTACCTCCATCGTATGCTTTGTAGGTAGAGAATAGACTTTTGTTACCGGTCATATGTTTGGATCAACCACTATCTTTGATCCATTCATCCGGTTCCAAGCATGTTCTCAAGCATACCTATTTCAACAAAAACAAATTCTAGCGTTTGGTCCTCAATATCTCATGCGTCCAAAAATGTTACTGTTGTACATCCTTTGCATTTGTTGCAAATGATTCGGATATTGAAATGCGATATAATTTCACATATTTACAAAGCCTTGACTTTGATGGTTGTTCCAATTCATATGATAGATGTTTTGGTGAATTGGTTCTTTAGAGTTTCTTCTAGGTTGAGGTGTGTTGTATCTTGGTTGAGAAATATTTTTTCATTTAGGCGAAGGTGTTTTCGACCTACACTCGGTTTTGACATAACCTAAACCGCTTTTAAGTGATGGTTTTAAAGACGGTTTCTTTGACTCTTTAATCCTATTATGTATTAGTTTCTTCCTAGTAATGATAAAATCCGATCTCGAAGACATGAGTGGACTAAAAATGTGTTCTGCCACTTTTTCAGCAACCGTGGGATTCACGGATCTAGGTATGGTGGATCCATATACTTTTATGGTGGATCCGTCGGTTGCATTTTTAGCGGACGACCCAACAAAATTCATGGTTTTGATTCCGCTTGTTGATGCTTTACTACTATCAAATCCAAGACCTATTTTAGAACTAGATGACTTTTGATTATTTAACATTTCTCTTAGTGAGTTAGCGCTTTTATCAAATTTTACAAACTTAACTTGAGTTTCCTTAAGTCTAGCGTTTTCAACTTAAGTTCTTGACATAACTTACACGTAATATCAATTTCTTTACTTTTCTCAAGTTTCTTAATTTTTTCGTTCAATTCTAAAATTTCTTTTTGTAAAAGGTCTCTTTTCGTTTTCAACATTTTATTCTTGTTAATGATTTTTAAGCTAATTTCACATAAGCTATCGTATTCTATTTGCATAGTATTGTTATCAAGAGAAGACGCATTATCACTATAATAAGAAGAGTTAATAGTTACCTCATTTGACAACTGAGCCTTGAGACAAGTTTCATCGTTAGTTTTGTCTTTGGCGTCATTTTCGCTATCGCTCCAAGAACCTCCAATGAAGGCCTTTTGATCTTTGTTGCGAGGTGGTTTTGGACAATCGCTAATGAGATGATTTGGATCACCGCATCTAAAGCATTATCTTGATGTGTGATTAACAACGATTGCCAAATATCTTTATCCATTTTACACATAAAAATTCTTTTGTATTCCTTTTTAGGTAAAGCATTATAAAGAACCATTTTAGCTTCATTTTTTAGCAAATTTCTTTTTAAGATCATCGGATTGTTCTTCAAAAGGAACAACCTCTAAAATTTGGGTAACTTCATTTTTGGCAACCATCACCATTCAAGATAATATGCCAAAGATCTAAAACTTTTGCTTTTACATAAGTTTCAAATCTATTTTTCCAATTTATAAAATGTTCACTTTCAAAAAGAGGTGGTCTTTGCATATATTGCCTTTCTAGATATTTATCCGAATCCATAGATCGATTCAAGCTTTAATGTACAATATACGTTAAAGATCTTGGGTGACCTTGGCTTCTGATACCAATTATGGAAACTAGAAGGGGGGGGGGGTTGAATAGTTTTTACCGTTTTAAAAATAAAACTTAGATTGTCAACTTATGTGAACTCAAGAGATATACACAAGTGTATATGATAGCAATACAATTAGTAAATAAGTAATCTACAAAGTATGAACAAGTAAAGATAAGAAAAATCAAACCGATGACACAATGATTTATAGTGGTTCGGCTACGAAGCTCCTCTTCGCCCTACTTCACTCCCCAAGTACCCAACTTGAGAGTTTTCTTCACTATATCAACTAGATCCCTTTAGGCGGAGAAAACCGTCCACGTCGCTTCCGGTAATAAGCTAAATACCAAATTCTACTTCAAGATAGAACCAATCTAACACACTATGTATTTTATGGCCTAAATACTAACCTATCATACATATATGATATACACAACACAAGATATACAAGATGAATGATTATCACAAACGTGATGACACAACTAAACTATTAACACTTGAAGCTTGACGTCTTCATAAGTGTTCTTCACTAGAGAGTGGAATGAGTTGATCACTTGTATAAGATTATGAAACAAGTATAATGATCAAAGAATAAAAGATAAAAGATATGTGTAAAAATATTTGTCAAGAGTTGTTTTTAAAATGAAAACTTAAGGTTGCTATTTATAGCAACACTTTGAAATTCAAATGCTATCCCAGCCAGCTGTTTGATGCGACCCACGGATCCACCATTTGCTGGATCCGCCCCATATATTTGGTGGATCCATTAGAGGAGCTGGGACAACCTTTATCATTTTGCGATTAACCCCTAATCTATACAAAATATTGTTTTGTAATTAATAAAACTTTTTTATTAGATTCTTCTAGAAAAAAATATTTCTTATCACCAATAAGGAAAGATCTTTTAGATTTGGGAAGATTTGGAAAGATTTGTTTCCACTTATGGTTAATCCTATTTTGTCTTACATGATTAATATAACTAGCTTATAATTAATCACGTGTTAACTTAAATCATTTGATTAGAAAATGTTTATGCAAATGATAATATTTTTCTTTGATCATTACCTATGTTTAATAATTCCATATTCATACCTTAAGTGATTTGTCGTCGTCAAGTAAACTTTCTACTAAATAACTTGTTTACGTAAACTTATACGTAGTATGACATTATATATGTTATTATCAAAACACAAAGATCATTAGATATAAATATCGTTTTTGTGTGAATATTTGTATTAACACGTCCAGCTATGGGCGGCCCCTTTATAGGTAAGGGTGGCCCCCTTAGTAATAAAGGGCCCGGCTATAGAGCTAAGGGGGCCGGCCAGGTAAAAACGCTCACAGCTTTGCCTATAAATAGTGGACTGTTCCCCACAAATATTTTCACCTTTTGCACACACTTTCTTTCTGTTCTAAATCAGTAAACATATTTCCTTACATTATTTGATCATTTAATTCTAAGTATTTGTTTCCAAGTGATTCAAGCTTAGATCTTCAAGTTCAAGAGAAGAATACTTTTAATCATCAAGTTACAAAGTGTAGAATATTAGTAATCCTTAAACAAACACACAAAGAACTAGAGAGAGAAAGGTTGGATGGATGTTTCTAGTGAGAGAAAGTAAAAGAGAATATGTTAGCCTTAAAATATTGAGTCAAACAATAAAGTTCGTTCACTATGAATATTATGTCTCGGTCATTTCTTTAGTAAACGTTGTAATAGGCTAGAATTGTAATCGGGCTCGTTCGTCAATCTAATATTGTATACTTTGCGGGCTTAAGCCCAAGTTAAACCCGAGCCTGGCCCATGAAATAAGCCCACACGTCCCACTATGTGGAGTGGGTATATAAACCCTTTTCCACCAAGGAAAAGGGTGTTGGTTCTCATTTGTTTCACACATATTTTCAAGAATTAACCATTCATCTTTCTTCTCTTTACTTTCTCTCTCTAACTTCTTCCTATTATCTTCTTATATTCTTATCTTTATTTCTTGGTTTGATTATGGAAGTGAAGTGATTTATTGGTTTCGACAATTGGTATCACTCGCCACGGGTAGGTTTAGTGTTTGTTTGTGTTTCGTTTTATACAAAACCGTAGTTTTTTATTTTTTTGTATTCGAAGCTTTTGGTGTACATTAAAGGATCATTTACCTTGGTAAATCTGATCTAGTATCTTTAGGATATAGGTGTACAAGCTTAGAATCAAGAAAAACATCATTTTTGTTCTAATTTGTGTTCGAAAAGCTTTAGAAAGTACAAATCTTGATTTAAATTTTTTTGGCTTAAAAACCATAAAGTTTGCATTTTAAGTTACCTATAGGCTTAGTAATACTAGTTGTACAAGAAATTTTAGGAAAAAAATGATCAAAAGTGAGTCTTTTTGTGTTTTAAAAATTTTGAGTTTCGTATTAGTGGAAGGCAATTTAGCAATCTGTAGTGGAATAGCAATTTTCAGTGGAAGGAGATTTAACAACACTCCAAGCCAAGGCGATTTAACAACATTTTCTTTAGAAGGCGATTTAACAAGGCGATTTAACAACAGTTCTTTGGAAGGCGATTTAACAAGGCGATTTAACAACATTTTCTGTGCAAGGCGATTTAACAACAGTTCTTTGGAAGGCGATTTAACAATAATTCTTTGGAAGGCGATTTAACAAGGCGATTTAACAACATTTTCTGTGCAAGGCGATTTAACAAGGCGATTTATCAATAGTTCTTTGGAAGGCGATTTAGCAATTTTCAAGGGCAAAGCAATTTATCAAGTTATCCAAGCAAAGGTGATAGTTTTGAAACTACCCCTTTAAATATATATTAATATAAATAATCATAAATATATAATAAGGATAATTATCAAAAAAAATCTCAATGAAAACCGGAAGTAGTATATGATATTCCCGGGTCGTTTATCCCCAACTTTAGAAAGTCGTTTGTCGCTTTGACACTTGATGCTTGAATGGAACAAAGATTATGATTGGTTTTCTAAATCTACAGGAAATTAAGGCAATTTAAACTAAAAACAATTAAGGCACACAAATTTAAACTAAAAACGCAAACGGAAATCCTAAAAACGTGACTAAATTATCAACTAAGTCAAAATTAAACCCTAAAAATGCAAACTTAGTTTCTAAACATTTAAAATGACAAAATAAAATTTTCTAAAAAGGAATTATATTTTTTTGACTTTTTAATAATTTTTTATGAATTAAAAACCTATTTAACCAATTAAAAATTCTAGAAAATAGCAAATAAATACCTAAAAATTCCAAAAAATGATTTTCTACTTTAGAAAAGTCTAAAATATGATAAAAACTTAGAAAAATATTTTTCACTACTTTTTATAATTAAAAACTATTTTCTAAAATTAATTTAAAAAGCTAAAAATGAAATTTAAAATCTAAAAATGATAAAAAAAATTAAAGTTTGCAAACCCAAAAATATTAATTCTAAAACTAAAAACTATTTTTTTTGTATTTTTCTGAATTAATTTTCTATTTTTAAATGACTTTTTAAAATTTTAATCTACGAAAATTAAAGAAAAATAACAAATAAAGTTGGAAAAATCTAAAAAATTGCAGGAAAGTCCTAAATGATGTAAAGTTCCTAGGAAAAATAAGCTGGATAAGCCAGCTTAAGAAATAAGCTCTAAAAAGCCCGGAATAAGCTTCGAAGTGCTTATGAGAAAAAGGGCTCAAAATGTGTATAAGTATATAGATTGTGCAAAGTCTAACGGAAAAGTCCCAAGGGCGCTAGTGGTAGAGGGTGTGTGGCCTAAAACGTTTGGTGAGAGGGGGTTCAGGTCCCGAGTTCGAGGGGGGGGGGGGGGGGGGGGGGGGGGGGGGGGGGGGGGGGGGGGGGGGGGGAGTCTGTCACCTGGACTTCCCAAACTCCCAATGTTTTTATTTGCCATTTTTTTACAACTTTTTAGTTAAGCTAAAAATAAGCAACTTTTCCAAAAACACTTTTTATATAAGCCATAAATAAGCACAAAAATAAGCTGTCAAAGTTGACAGAAAAAGCTTTTTACACTAAGTGACTAAATGCTAAACTATTAAGCTATTTTAAGCATAAATAAGCAAAGAAACAAATGAAATAAGCTAAGACAGATGATAAGCTATACTTAATAAGCAACAAAGAACAAAAATAAGCAACTAAAAGAACTTAAACTAAGCTTAAAATGACAGAGTTCTTAAAAAGGCTTTTTAACTTAAAATTTTAAACTAAAAGTGCCAATAAGCTCGAATAAGATCTAACCTAAAGTAAATAAGCTAAAATGGACTTAAACTAACCTAATAAGCAAGACTGAACCTAAATTAAGCAAAAACAATAAGCAAATAAGCTATTAGTTAAAATATGTTAACCAAACAGCATCTAAGACACATTTCTAGCTTATTTTTAAGTTGGTTAACGGATCCTTATGGCTTAAAGGCTTATATGCCCTTAAAGCTTGACCTATAAGCTACTTAAATCAACAATCAGAAAGGAGTTTGAAAATCAAATAAGCCCTCAAAATGACTTATGAAAAAGCTGGTTCTCACAGACACAACACTTAGAACTTTTTCTCAATCTTTACAAAACCCTACTTTTCTTTATAAAACCAAACTTTTGAGCTTAAAAATAAGCTAACAACCAGAACCTTATGAACTTAAAACCTATAAACAGATTGAGATTTGACCTCAAAGAACAAGTATCATCTTTCAAAAAACATTTTGAAATAAATAATAAGCCAGAAAAAGCATTTGAAAAAGCTATTTGTTCTTATTTCAACATTTGCATATTTTTTGACATATTAGAAAAAAACTTACTAACCAATGCAGGCCAATTGAACTTTCTTTCTAACCTGTTTTAACTCTTGCACAAACCATAACATCAAAAATTTCATAAGATTTCAAAAAAATAATCAAAATAAGCAGATAAAATAAGCTATAAGCTCACAAATTCAAACCACAAGCTATATAACCTATGATTTTTAGATTCCAACTTAAACAATGATAAAAAACAAGTTAAAAGACTTTAAAAATAAAGATTAAATTTCCCAAATGGGTCAAAATGGAACAAACAGTACTAACGATGGGCTTGTACTGCTTGTGCCAAACACCCCTTTAAGTTTTTAGAAACCATTTTTAAACTTGTTTTATGAAGATTTAAGCAAAGTTTTGCAAATACCAGATGTTAAATAAGATTAATAAGCAATATTGAGCAAGTTTAAACAACTAATAAGCAATCAAATAAGCTAAAACAGATTGTGCAATAATAGGCTAAAATAGACAGATTTTATGAAAAACTTAAACTAATGATTTAAAACTACAAACTAGGAATTTTTAACACTAAACATGATTAATAAACATAGATAAGCAGATACAAGCAATTAATAAGCACTAATAAGCAGTTCTACATGTAATAAGCTAAATATAGAAAATATGAAGTACTTACCAAAGCCTTGTTTAAACAGGGCAAACAAGCTTATAAATAAGCTAATCTACAAGCTCTAGCTGTCCATAAGCCCTTCCAAGTTTGGCTTATCATCCATTAAGCTGTGGTAATTTAGGGAGTGGATTTTTTTGGTTTTTTGTAAAATTTTCTTAAGTACTTAATATTTAAATGAAAACAGATTGATTATATGTTTAAATAAGAGCTTAAAGTAGCTTATGAAAGGCTTTTAACAATAAGAAAAACAGGAATTCAAAATTTTACTTAAAAACTTCAAACTTTCATTAATATTAAAAACAAGTTACAAGACTTAGAAATTGAAAGACAATAATTTAAAAATAAGCTGAAAACTAAAACTAGGTTAAAAACTACTTGCCAAGGGCTTACAATGAGTCATATTTATATAAAAGCTAAGAAGGTTCTAGGATGTGTGCTTTCTTCGTGAGACAGCTCAAGGGTGTGCTTGTTGTGTGAGGCAAGTCTTCAATCAATCATAGCCATCAATTTTGAGTAGTGCCCAAGTCCTATGATCTCAACCCTTGATCTTTTGTCCTGTTCCCTTGTCGAATGGGGGATTATAGGATTGCCAAGGTGGCGTTTGGCCATTTGTGGAGTGGGGTAGAGGGGGAGGGTGATGTTTAGGCATGGGTCGACAAGGTGGAGAAGATAGGGGAATAGTACCTGGCTCCTTTGGCGGGTAGTGAAAAATTGTTTGAACTTTGGCAAAATCAGTCCCTGAGTTTGGTGTTTGCTTGCATCGTTAGTCCTTAAAGGACTAACGGCGTAAAGGGTGATGTGGGTTAATGGGTTAACGGCTGTTATAAGGGGGTTTGGGCTTTTGGACTTGGGCCGAGTTATAGAAAAGAGGTATTAGGCCTTTTTTATAAGGCTTAAGTCTTATAAAGTCTTCATAATGTTTAAATGGGCTGACCCGGCCCATTAGATGGGTACGGGTTGGCTCATTTAACATTTCTTCGATATCGGCTCCGCCTTTGACTTTGACTTTGTCGGGGTTGACTTTGGTTGACTTTGACTTTTTGACTTTTGGCTTTGATTTGACTTTTCTTTCACGCTCTTTCCGTTCTCGTGCTCGGTTTTGTCGTTTTGGCTTTGTTTTTGTCCTTTTCTTAGATATCTGTTACCTGCACAATATAGATGCAAAACATACAAATACGATGTATTTTTGGTACATTTTTGGTCATTTTAGTCTGTTTTTAAAGGTCAAAGGTATGTGTATTTAAACACATACCAAAATCCCCTATATTAAGATATTTTCGTGTCCTCACGTAATGCTATAACTAAGCACTTAGAAAACTAAGAATCTCAATCCTCCTCGACTAATTACCTGGAAAAGTAGCTAAGTGTTCATCAAATGGAATTAAAGAATCAATAGCTTTGAAAAGCCCTGTTTTTACCATTCTTAAAGATATACACTTATTCCTACACATATTTTTGTATTTTTCCCTTTTTTTGTATTTTTCTTTTTAAGCAACTAACTTATTTGACTTTCGTTATTTTCATAACCGTTAGGGATCATAGAACAAGACGCATTTCAATCCTAAAATGCCCAAGAAGGATAAATTCATCGTCCCTGATTTTTCACTCGTCCCAAACCAAGCTTAAAACGAAATCACCGTTAAATATAAGTTAAGATGCTAACACTACTCATATTTGCAACTTGTGAACTTTTCACTCCCGACAATTATTATATCTTAGGTGAATGTGCCATTTTGAATTTCAACCATGGATCAACGTTTTGCAAAATTTCTATGCTTCACGTTCCACCCGAGAATAATGAGTTTGAAGG
The DNA here is from genome assembly GCA_026074375.1 of Tanacetum coccineum. Taxonomy (NCBI): domain Eukaryota; kingdom Viridiplantae; phylum Streptophyta; class Magnoliopsida; order Asterales; family Asteraceae; genus Tanacetum; species Tanacetum coccineum. The sequence goes on along the minus strand of BQNB010030749.1, from coordinate 11,990 downwards.
CGAGATCATCCCATGTAGCGACTTTCGTCTCGGCACATCCCAACCTTGCGGCTAAGTGACCAGGCTTTTGACACCCCACAGAGACTAGTATCGGGACTCACGGACCTTTGGTTTCAAAAACTCTTAGGTTTCCCGTATATACATAGCTTATTTAAAAACTTAAAATGAAATAGTCAAAGTTCAAAAGCATATTTAAATTTAACAAAAAGAGATCTTACATTTATTAATTCACACTTAATATTTAAATATATAAAATACTTATAAATATATAAATATAAGGATAAGAATAAAAAATCTCTCAATGTAGTAAACCGAGAGTATGATTCTTGAGTCGTTATCCCCAATGAGGAATGCAATTGAAAGTCGAGAGTCGTTTTGATAATAGATGCTTGAATGGAACAAGATTATGATTAGATTTCTAAAGCTATGGGGAAATTAAGGCAAAAACTTAATTACAATTAAGGGAAAACAAATCTTAACTAAAAACGCAAACAGGAAATCCTAAAACGCGACTTAAAAACCTTAAATTATCAAAATTAAGTCCTAAAATGATCTTTTTGGATTTTATAAGTCTTAATTGACTAAAAAGATAGAACAAAGAAAACTAGACAAAAAACAAAAAAGATTTAAGCTTAAAAACACTAAAAACATGAACAGGTTTCAATCCCGTTCTTTAAAAAACAAAAAATTGCAATTTTAACCCTACGAAAGCAAATCTAATTTTCCTAGGTTCTAAATGTTAAAAGAAAATTTTCTAAAAAAGAATTATATTTTTTTGACTTTTTTATAATTTTTTATGAATTAAAAACGATTTTAATGAAATTAAATGTTTAAAAATACTAAACTATTTATAAAAATTCTAAAAAAAATAGCAAAATTAGCTTGAACAATGAGGGAGCTAATAAAAATAAGCTTGTGAAAACAGATTATCAAATAAGCAGTAAAATAAGCCAAAACGGCTTATAAGCTAAAATGCCTAAAACTACTATAAAGATTTAATTGTGCAAAACAAAACTGAAAAGGTCCCAAGGGCGAGTGGTAGAGGGTGTTGGTGTTAAAACGTTTGGTTGATGGTGGTTGAGGTCCTGGGTTCGAGCTTAGGCTCACTTGGGGCTTCCCACTATCCCAAATGTTTTTGTTTTTGCCATTTTTTATATCTTTTTAAAAGACTTAAAAATAAGCACTTTTTACAAAAATAACCTTTTTTATTAACCACGAATAAGCACTAAATAAGCTGTCTAAAGAAAGAATAAGCCTAACTTCACTAAGATATGAAAATAACTAAAACGCTATACCTAACAAGCATAAACAGACAAAAATAAGCAAAGGGGTTAAGCTAGAATAAGCTAGAAAATGACAGATTAACAAAATAGTTTTAACACTAAATTTTTTTAAGCTAAAATGAAAATAAGCTAAAATAAGCTCTACTCTAATGCAAATAAGCTGAATTAAGCTAAACCTATCCTAATGAGCAACACTAAACCTAAATAAGCAAAAGAAATAAGCAAATAAGCTTAAATAAGCACAAGAGCAAAATGGCCAAATCATACAATCAAAACAGCAAAGGGTCACTTTTGGGCTTAAAATTAAGCAACAAAAAGGAACCTTATGGACATACAGCTTATATAGGCTTAAAGCTTGACTTAAAAACTACAATGATCAGCAATCAAATAGGAGTTTGAAACAAAGATAAGCCAAGAAAAATGCTTATGAAAAAGCTACACACTCAGACTTCAACACTTAGAAGAAATTTTCAAATCTTTACAAACCCCTACTTTTGAGCTTAAAAATAAGCACCTAAACAGATCCTTATGAACATATAACCTACAAACAGATTAACTTTAGACCTCAAAGAACAATAATCAATACTCAAAAAGGAGTTTGAAATTCCGGATAAGCAACAATAAGCAAATGAAAAAGCCATTTCTCAATTTTTTAAAAACACTTAGCAATATTTGACAAAACACAAAACTAACAAATGCAGGCTTTTTTGCTTTGGTTTCTAACCTCTTTTAATACATGCATTAACACAAAAACAACACAAAAGCAACAATAAGCAAAAGCACAATCAAATAAGCAACTAAAATAAGCTATAACCTAACAGTTTCAAAACCAATAACTCTTAAAACCTTAAATTTGAGATTTAACACTTAAAAGCTTTAACAAACTGAATTTTATAACTAATATTACCTAATCAAAGTTGACTCAAAAGCACAAAGTAGGTTTTGACCTATTTTCACCCATTTTATCTACTGTCCCAAACACCCCTTTAAAAACTGTTTTAGCTTTTTAAAAGAGATTAATGCTTATTTAAAGCACACATTCAAAAGACCAGATGTTAAATAAGTAAATCAAGCAATATTAAGAAAATCTTAGTAACAAATAAGCACTCAAATGAGCTAAAAAAGATTATGCAAGTTTATAAGCTATTTAAGACAGTTTATATCAAACACTTGCACACTTAATATTTAAACTACAATTAAAGCTAAATAAGCATAAAACATCATTAATAAGCCTATATAAGCAGATAATAAACAGTACTAAGCAAATGATAAGCTAAAAATGCAAATAAGCTAAAAATGGAAAAAAAAGAGTGTACCTTTGTCCTTTGCTTAAACAAGGACACAAATGCTCAATATAGCTTATCAACAAGCTCTGGCTTGTTTACACAAGCTAGTAAATAACATAAGCTCTTCCATTTCAAGCTTATCATCCAAGAGCTTTTTGAGTGATTTTTTTCTTTTTTAGTTTAAAAAGTGGACTTAGGCACTATAAGTTATTGAAAAACTTATAGTACTTAAGTCAGAAGCTTAAGTAAGATTTAAAACAGGTTATGTGAGCTTATGAGAGAGCTTATAAAGAGCTTTTAAAACATAAAGTGAGCTAAAAACTTTAAAACAGATTTAGAACCAAACTTCAAATTTCATTGATTTAAAACATTACAAGGAAAAACAAAAGTACATTAAGCTAATTTAAGACTAAAATAAGTTAAAAAATAAAAGCTAGATTAAAAGACTAAGTGCCTCAATGGCTTACAAAGGAGCCTATTTATACTAATCGAAGGAAGTTTCTAGGAGGTGTGCTTTCTTTGTGAGAGCTCTTGCAGGTGTGCTTGTTGTGTGAGAGAGGTCTCAAATCAATCTTAGCCCTCCATTTTGAGTAGTCCCCAAGCTTAATGATCTTGGCCATCATTTCTTGTCATTTTCCTTGAACGAATGCGATGATTGGAGATTGCCAAGGTGGCAATTGGTGGGATAAGGTGTGAGGTGTGTAGAGAAAGTGGAGAAGAAAAGGGAACCGTGTTGGGGGTGAATTTGGTGGGTAGTGGAGACAGGGGAACTGAAGAAGATGTACAGTGTTCCCGGGTTGATTTGAAGTTTGAGAAATGGCAAGAAAGGTCCCTAAAAGTGTATTATTGTCTTGCAATCACAGTCCTTGTTTCTTTCATATTTGGCCCTTGAAGTTTTTGTTAGTGTTGCACCGTTAGTCCTTTTAAGGACTAACGGGGGTGTTATAAAAGGGTAACGAATAACGGGAGTTATAAGGGTGAATGGGCTTTGTTGTTGGGCCGGGTGTTATAAAAGTGTACTTGGGCTTTTATTAAGGCGTAAGGCATATAAAGATATAAGTGGGCTTTCCCGGGCCCACTAGGTGGGTACGGGTGGGCCCACTTTTGGCAATTTAAGTTTTCGGGTTCGGTTTTCGATGCTCTTCCCAATGCCTCATCCCGGGGTCGACTTTGACTTGACTTTGTTGACTTTGACTTTTTGACTTGGCTTTATACTCTTTCCGTTCTCGTGCTCGGTTTTGTCATTTTGGCTTCGATTTTTGTCCTTTTCTTAGATATCCATTACCTGCATAATACAAATGCAAAACATACAAATACAATGTATTTTTGGTACGTTTTTGGTCATTTAAGTCCGTTTTTAGTGGTCAAAGGTATGTGTAATTAAACACATACCAAAATCCCCTGGAGTAACCTCTTGAATATGTGTCATATAAATATAATGTGCTTCCAATTCCTGATCATCAGGTTCATCATCAGTGTCATCCCTCCAGTCAACTTGTTCTGCATTCAACTGAAATCCAGCTTCCTTTTGCTTACACAATAGCATCTTTTCCTTGTGATAAGCTGCATCCTTTGCTCGTTTCAGTTTCTGACATTCCCTTGCTACGTGCCAATATTCCTTGCAATTATAACACTAAATCCCTAAATTGATGCACCACCTGTATACCTACATTCTCCCTATCCCCAACAACATTAACTGCCCTTTGATTATCATACCTAGTTCCTCTGTTGATTCTTGGAGTATTATCCTGATGTGCTCTACTGGTGTTTGATGAAGTTCTAGGTTGTTATTGGTAGGTTTGTAGATTTTCTTGAATGATAGAGAAATTAAAGTCATGAATTTATCAATCTCCTTCTCCTTTGACAATGCATCATCTTCAGTAACATGTTCAGGGTTTCTGATCTAAGTGGGTGGAGGAGAGTGTACAATTGCTTTACTTGATTGTTGTGGTAGCAGCTTTTGTGTGATCTACTTGAGGAATTCTGAGTTTGTGATTAGGATGGTTTTGAGGATGGGGAACTAGTTGGTCTTAAGCAACAAATGCAAGTGGATTAGCAGTTGTGCTAGTCTTTCAGCTCTTATCTTATTGACTTTGTTTAGTTGTTGCTTCAGAATGTCATAAAGTTTGTGATAGGAGACAGTCTTTAATTCTTGACTCTGCTTAACAAAGCGTCACAAACCTTTGCCATTATAGTTGTAATTAAATTAAGAACTGAACATTCACTTGATGATTGGTAACATCACAATGATTTCTGACAAGCTCATTCATCATCTTGTAGAACCTTGAGTAATATGATTCAAGTAATTCACCATTCCGTGATGTGAATTTTCCAAACTCTCAATATAAAGTGGTTTAAGATCTTTGAAATTGATTGATTACCCTGTTTCATTGTGCTATTGCTTTCCAATTCTTACACCGCTTTTGGACAACGCATCTGTGGAGTAGATATCATTATCTATCCTTGTGAGAATTATCTAAACAGCTTCAGCTTCAGCATACAATTGGTTCCTTATGTCTTGTAAGACATTCTTATAATTCTCCACGTATCCTTCTGTAGTAGTTTATGAACTACCTTCTGTAACTGGAACATTCTTCTTAGTCCATTTGAATTTGTAAAGTGGATTCTGGATACAATAGTAGATGAGTTCATTGTTAGGTTTGGTGTCGATGTATCTCTTGATTCAGGATTTCCACTAAAACGTAGCTTACGGTGCTACATTGGTGGATGATCTTCACACATGCTTCCATGAGGCATTATGAAGAGCATTTTGATGTTGAGTTTGCCATATTGTTTTGGTATTTGAAATTTTGATGTTGTGAATGGATATCGGATCTTAAGTTTTATGAAGTGATTGAGATTGTGGTTTGATATGGAATTCTAGTTTATGGGAGTTTACAAGTCTTGATTAAACCGAGAAAAGAAGTGAGACTTTCGCGGGATTTTACTAAACACCCAGAGAAAACCATAAAACTAAGTATAAATTTTGATTTTACTTTGAAGTTTCTTGTTTATATGAACCCGAAGTCAGTCTCCTTACCAACCGGATCCGGGGAAAGAAGGGTTTCAAAACAAGGGGTTTCTTTTGAGCGATATAAACACTGAATGAGAAAAATTTTGAACACAAATTTGGGAGATAACTTTCCCAAAAATACGATAAAAGGCTAAATTTTTGTAAACCTGTGTGACAAACCGTTGTCAAGTGACAAACCGCTACCAAACGACAAATCGCTTTCAAAAATGGATAGAACCGTGTGGAATTGGTAAAACGTTGTGAAATGGCAAACCTAGCAAATTGGTAAACCACTGTGAGAATGGTAAACCGCTGCCAAATGGTAAACCGCTATAGACCTAAATAAATCAAACCGCTGTGACAAAAAACCAAACCGATGTTTGCTGAAATTACTAATCCATTGTTGACTAAGATAAGCAAACTAAATGCCCAGTTTTCAAACCGCTATAGTTCCGTTTTAGACAAACCGCTATAAGGTATAAACCGTTGTGAACCTGTAAAACCGCTATGGCAAACCACTGTGACAAAACGCTAAGACCACTGAATTAACCACTGTCAGTGTACTTTTCGTTTTCTAGCTCAAAGACGACTAAAAAAATAGGGTTATACTTCTCAAACGCTGTTTCGCACTCAAAAACCATGGGAAAATAAGCTAGAAAGCACGTTCTTAAGCTATTTACCTGGAAATACTCCACAGATTGCAAAACTAAAAAACTATTTCTGAGTAAATCAAGAAAAAGGACAAGGCTTTTTTTTTTTTTTCTAGGTTTTGAATGACATAAACATGAAAATACAAGAACCACTAAGCTTAAAACTATGAATAAGCTTCAAATAAGACAAGAACAATGAAAGTCGTGTGCTTATTAAGCTTTAAATAAGCCATGGTATACAAATAAACCACAAAACCAATCACCTAAAACCCCTTGGCTATTGATACCACTTGATTTCCTAATAGATTAATCATTACCACAACATAATCTAACAAAATAGCACCAATAAGCCGAAAGTAATGAAAGAAAAGAGAAAAAGGAATGGAAAGTATATTAGATTAAAGAGAATGAGTGGAGGGTTTTTTCACATGGAAATCGACAACACCCCAAAATATAATACGCTGCGGAGTACAACATTTGGGGTGCTATTCATAATACATGCACACGTAGTCCAATAAACGTTCACAGTTACGTTTATAAATAAAAAAACTATTTTATTTATTAGAAAGATCAGAGTTACATAGGTCCCTAATACCACGTAGAGGACTTATTTCTATAAAGCTTAACAGACTTGGTTTCTAATAACATGTTTAATTTATGACACTACTTCACGAGGGCACGTCTTGATATCTGCGCTCCGTCCCATCCGAGCCATCTACAGCAACTAATCTGAGATACATGCTTAAAAAGGTCAACAAAACGTTTAGTGAATTCATAGATTTTACAAATAATAGTTAGAAACGCATCTTTGTGTTCACCAAAACTTATAAATTGCTGTAGATAAGTTATAAAAATAATGAATTCCAACTAAATGAGCCCGTGTAATGAAACTTAACACATTCATCCTGTAGGATAAAATAATGTCCGAGAAGTATGCCACTTCTCCTAATACTAACTATAAAATGTCCGTTACAAGGTTCTCACAACTGATTCAAACCCCGGACAGGGTTGTCAAACCTAATAGATCTATTTAATACATTAGCGTTTACCTACAACAAGGCAACTAACGGTCACACAGTAAAAGGCATATACTCAGTAGTGAATGGAATCATATTAAGTATCAAAACATATTGCGTTCTCATTTTTCATAAAACAGCAAGTATCCCCCTCGCGGGTTAAAACATTTAAAACAGTTCAAAGCAAGGCTATAAACTCACCTTAATTGAAGCCAAAGATCAAATAATCAAAACAATCCACGGGGAATCAATGAACACAATCACGACCTATAATTATGTCGCTCGATTACTATACCGTATGGAAATCGTAGAGGGGGGTGAATACGTTTCCATTAAAAATCTTAAAATGTTTCGTATCAAATTACCAATCAAGTGTGATACAATATGATGAGTGTTCATACAAAGGGTATTATACATATATTAATTACATCGATTTCACATTACAAACAACACACAATATTCACATCTTATTTAAGACATATTAAAAACTATATAATTCAACACATCACACATTGCAAGTATAATATTAAAGAGATAAATGCGAGTATAAATGTAAAGAGATAAGTGAAAGGAAATGCAAACCGGACACGATGATTTATGGAAAAAACTTGGTTGGACACGAAGCACTCTTCGCCCTATCACTCCCTTGAGTACCCAACTCGAGAGTTACTTCACTAGTCAACAAGCTCCCTTAAGGCAGAGAAAACCGTACACAACGTTCTTACACCGATTTACGACACAAAGCTAAATGCCGAGTTCTAATCTTAGATAGAACCTATCTATCACAACACGACTTCACGACTTGTTCACGACTTCACAACTTCACGACTTCTTCCCAACTTCACAACTTCTTCACAACTTCACAACTTCACTTCACCACACTACTTATATCACAACTATCTAACACTACTTGGTAAGATCACCACGATCTAACTACAATACACACCATGATCCACATGATCAAGCAATTACACAAGTTTAGAATACATGAACTCGATCTATACATTGTGAATGTAAGAAATGTACGAGTGGCTCCTAAGTAGCTACATTATGCGTATCTTAATGATAACGAAAGTTCTTCTCTTGCACTTCAATGGATGGATGATTGGATCACATTTTAAACAAACTTATAATAAGTTAAGTGATCAAAGGAAAGGGTTTGAAAGGAGGTTTTAGATCTGAGAAAACTTTGTGCAAAGAGGTAAGAAAAATGTTAGGGAATGTCAGTCTTTAATAGGAGCGGGGTCTATGGCCGGTCCCCTTAAATAGGGGTCGGCCCCCTTATAATTAAGGGGGCCGCCCATGTATTTAAGGGGGTCGCCCATTTTCAGACGCTCCTCTTTTTGTCCTATTCAGGGGAGGTGTTTACTGGACTTTTTCTAGCCGTTTTAGGTGGAAAATTTGAATTCAAAATATTTATTTTGAATAAAACATTTCTTATAAATACAAAAATGTTTTGTATATATTTTAAAAATGTTTGTCACATTTTATAAATGTAAGGTTTGGAAAAATAAAAAATTTCTTTGATCATTCAACAATTAAGTTTGTTTGTTCATACCTTTTAGTGATTTACATCGGGTGCGAACTTAAATTTATTGTTGGAGAGCACTTGAGACTGTCGAAAGATGTTGACGGAATGATGATCAGGGATTTCGAGTACTTAAGACTTTACGTTATGTGTTATAAGTTGCATGTTTGTCATCACCAAAACATAAAGAGAATGTATAGATTAAATATCGCAATATTTCTACCAACAATCTCCCCCTTTTTGATGATGACAAAAGTTGTAAACTCTATAGTTAAACTGTATAAGTTATTGTTTACATTCTTCTCCCACCTTTTGTCGAACAAAAAGGTGACTCCAGATCGAGACTTTTACTACATTTTTACTCTTCAATCAAAGAGGCGAGCTTGCATCATCCTAAGTGAAGTCTTGATTCTATCAAAACCCTTTGTAAACAATGGACATTCCTTGAACATTACTCAAGAGGTCATGGATAAAATTCTTGCAACTCTTAACCTACAATCAAGGGTTAGTTTGCGCAACAAAACAATATAGGATGATAAAACATAAAAAATGTGTAGATGTCTTAACGGTTGCAAAACGTAATGGTTGGACATTTGAACTGCTCCCCTTGGTGTATGCCCCCTCCATTGATTGGGGCACTAAGAAATCGAGTAACGGAAAAAGTGTACAAACAAAGTTTGTAGAAAAATCCAAGGCGTTTAGGACTGAAGTTGGAACCCGTGGCGGATGGACTCTTATGCCTCACTGGTAGGAGTTGGTTACCGTGTTATGGCAATTTGTGGGAACGGTGCTCATGCACGAGTCCACGAATCAAGATTACGCTATACATCCGGGGTTCTGACAAGATGTTACCAAGGATATAAGAAAGCTATATTGGTGGCCCAATATGTAAGCCGGACATCCGCCAACTATGTTAGCAAGTGATTGGACCTGTGCTAAGGTCAAGCTGAAACATCAAAGGCATTTAGGATGTTTGGTAAACCAGATACCTGAATGGAAGTGGACAACATCACTATGGATTTTGTTATGAAACTTCCTAAGGACGTCGGCAAGGCTACTACACCATTTGGGTGCTTGTTGACCGACTCATCAAGTCTGGGATCTTCACAACGATGAGAGAGGATGATCTTTGATAAACTTGCAAGAATTGTACTAAAGGAGGTGGGTCCGTGACAACGGACTACTTGTCTCAATCATTTGTGATCGTGACTAAGTTTGCATCTAAATTTTGGAGGTCACTTCAAAAAAGACTTTGGGTAACTAATTTGGATATGAGTACTGTGTACCATCCCAACAGATAGGCAAAGCGAGAGGACATTCAAACTCTCGAGGATTTGCTACGTGCTTGTGCCTTCGGACTTTGGAAAAAGGGTTGGGTTAACCATTTGCCATTAGTCGAGTTCTCATATAACAATAGCTATCACGCTAGCATCAAGGCCGCACCATTCGAAGCACTTTATGGTCGAAAGTGTCGTTCACCTGTTTGTTGGACTGAAGTTGGAGAAGCTCAAATCCTTGGTCCAGAACTAATTCAAGAGACCACTGAGAAAATCATCCAGATCAAGCAAAGGATGCAAGCCGCTCGTGATCGACAGAAGAGTTACGCCGATCTGAAGCGTAAACCAATGGAATTCTAAGTCAGGGATAAAGTTATGCTCAAAGTTTCGCCTTGGAAAGGGGTCGTACGTTTTGGCAAATGGGGGAAGTTAAACCCTAGGTATGTTGGACCTTTCAAGGTGTTAGAAAAGGTTGGAGAGGTTGCTTACAAGCTTGAGCTTCCTGAAGAGCTGAGCAGAGTTCATAATACATTCCATGTGTCCAACCTGAAAAAGTGTCATGCCGACGAACCGTTAGCTGTTCCGTTGGAGGGACTTCATCTTGATGACAAGCTTCATTTTGTTGAGGAACCATTAGAAATAGTGGGCCGTGAAGTTAAACAGTTGAAGCGAAGTCGGATCCCATTGGTCAAGGTTCAATGGAACTCCAAGAGAGGTCCTGAGTTCATGTGGGAACGTGAAGACCAATTCAAGAAGAAATATCCACACCTCTTCACCAAGACCACACCGTCGTCAAGTGCTGCATCGTGAGCCTTGAGGACAAGGCTCGTTTAATGGGGGAAGTCTATAACACCCTGTGTTTTCAAGTCATTGACGACGTCGATAAATCTACAATGTACCTTTTGTATTGTACGCATTTGCTTTAAATCGTAAATGTTAAGCAAAATCGCGTAAGCTAAAAATTAGCGTTTAATGTAAACGGGCATCAATCAATTAAACGTTTGCATCAATCAAGTATTAAATAATTATTTTGAGAATAATTATGGTCATTGTTCATTTATTTTTATCAGTTAAGCAAATTATATTCGTTAAAATACGTTTAAGCATACCCGAAACCACAAAAATATTTCTACGCTTCAACAAATACCTACGATTGTACCCAATACCTAAAGTTTTATTAAATTTACCCAAGAAAATATTATCTTACACTTTGTACACTAGAAAATAAAACAATATACAAATGCATGCAAGTAAACATCTTTTATGAAAATATACAAGTTGTAACTTTCATATATGTAACTAGATAATGTGTTAAATAACAAAAGGCTTCTAAAACCCTTTTCCCTCCCCCTAACTCATGGCAACAACACCATTAGAGACATAGAGCACACAATTTTTACACAACTAGGTCTTGTACAACACCTTTTCATTTAAACCTAGTCATGTCTTGTTTCTTTGACCAAGACCATGACCAAGACCCCTTAAAACCCTCCTTATGCCTCCTTGACCACTATTGCATCTTTATGGACTAGTCTTCCATATATAAGCAAGTATGTAGAGATATAAACACATGCATATGCTAAACACTTAACCTTGAATCACAAAAATCACTCCTTTTGGCTCCTTATAGCTCACGGCTCAAACCAAGCCTCTAACCAAATCCATACAAAATTTTATACAACCTATACACATCTATACACATCCATCTTAAGATATTCTAAGGTGTTTCCAAGCATTGGATTACCTTTTTCAAGTAATAATCAAGAAAAGGAAGATTAAGGTTTTATTAAGAAAACAAGGGTTTTCATTAGGGCAAGCTTTGGATTTCTATCTAAACAAGGGTTTATATTACTTTGTTCATCATCATCATACATCATAAGGTCTACTAGAACCCTTCATGTTCTTACAATATTTATTTTTATGCATATGTTTATTCT
>BQNB010030748.1:3439-54587 GCA_026074375.1 Tanacetum coccineum | reverse complement strand
ACTAGCAGCAGTAACTTTATACTAACAGTACTAATTATACTAACAGTGGTAACTAGCAGTAGTAACTTTTATACTACCAATATTAACTACTTAGCATAATTTTCATTAGTATTACCAACAACACTAAGTTATGCTTGACAGCACTAATATATACCTGAGCAGCGGTAACTCTAAGAATATCTTGAAGTCTTTATATCCCAACAACGTCACTGGATAGATCACGACGGCGTCGCTTTATGCCTGCGACGCCGTCTTCACGCTCTGTGAACAATACTTCTTCATGGATTTGGTCTAGGTCCGTAATCTTGTCTGTTTCTTCTCCAAATGAGCCAAAGTCTCGTGTATTTCCTCCAAATGCCATCCAAGTGCTAATAACCTGAAAACAAATGATTAAGCACATAATCTGGGCATATTTGCATGATTTAGGAGGTTAAATGACCCCGAAATAGTGTATAAAATGACACCTCATCAAATACCCTTACACTTGAGATTTGCTTGTCCTCAAGCAAATGGGCTTTTCTACCTAGACAATAGCAATATTAGGGTTATTTAACCTACTTTTTAAAAGCATTTTACAACACAACCTTCTAGACCTTATAATTAAAAGCACGGAAAGTATATACTAGCACCTCACATAAGTGTTTGAGATTCTCTCTTTCACTCGGATGTATAATAAATTATAACATAATGGGGAAACAGAAAATCAACACTCATTACCTGTCATAGCATATAAATTACCATATGATTGGTAAAGGATCAAACCTCCACCGCTAGGTGCAATCATTATTCATTACTATCTAAGAGGTCTTTTAAAAGGTTGTGGAGTGTAGGTGTAAGATAACATATATGGAAACAAAAACGGATGAGATACATTTGGGTGGCTTTGGGTGAATTTGGAGTGGAAGGGTTAGCTAATTATTTATATGAATACACGTTAGTTTGGTTGCTAAGCCAAGACTCGGACGAAGATATAAACACTCTACACAAATCTACATCAATCTCTTTTTTTTCTTTTCTTGACTCTATGATAAACATAAACATAAGAAAATGGCAGTCCATACATTTTTTTACTTTTTTTATATACAATTTTTTTTCGTACACTTTTGCCCTGCCATTGCTTAAACATATAATACATCATGGGGGTTTATAGATACACCCCTACACTTGAACTTTTACATACTTTTTTATTTACAATATAACTAATGACCCAATTTGAGATGGATCAACATAACATGGAGATCATTTGACAAACATATGGGGGTATTGATTTAACTTTTCTTCCCCATTCTTCCGAGAAATAAATACTACCATGAATCCCAATCGTCCCAAAACAGTATTTACAAAGATAAGGACTTAGCAATCGTGATCTCAATAATTAAGTTGGGTTAAAACAATAATGTACTAAAAGCAAGTACATACATGGTAGGCTAACGCGATTTGGGTGTATCGATTGGTTTAAAGGTTAACAATTCTCTTCATTAATAGTCCTGCTTAACTAGAAAATTATGAGAACCGTGAAAAAGATAGGCTCGGAGGGTTGTACTAGGTGTATCCTGCACTAAAAATGAGTGCATGGCAAGGGTGTGGGATAGTTATATGATTGGTGTGACCATCATAACAATTACAGGTTTAAAACATGGGTTAATACTAGTGCCTCTTATCCAGCAAATCCTAATACTCACTATGCGGTCTATGGATTAATAGCATCACAAAAAAAGTTCTAGAATTTAATTTTACTATCGGTACACTCTATATTTAATACCGATTACCAATGTTTCTAGAAAGGTGACAAAGATCATACGTACACATCCGTAACGACAGAATAGACACATATGACTGCATTCGAACCTTAACTCGAACAAGCTAAAGGTATAAACTATCTTGGGTATCAATAATGGATACCCGAATTCCTATAGATCTAAAGGCGAACCTCACATTTTTTGGGTGGAATTCTGAGGGTTTTTGTGCTAGTCATATAAATTTCTATCCATGAGACGCTATTAATACTAAAAATACAAACCAAATCAATACATCAATCTTGTAGGCTCTTGATACCAATTGTAGGATCCCTAGATCATTCCATGTATGAAGCACAAGATCAATGACACCAAAGATTAAACATTAAGAACTTTTTTATTAAAAGAAACAAAGAGAGGCTACAAACCCTTAAGATGGAAAATAATAATGAAGTAGCTAACCTAATTTTGACTAAACTAGGAGTATTTATACTAATAAGGATTTGCCTTTGAGGGCTTTCTATTTGAGCTTTTTACATCTTGGCCCTTATACATAATAAACATTAAATAACATAGTCTTTCGAGCTAGACTTTTGTCTTGTAACTTCGAGTGACCGAAGCTTCTTTGTTTGGGTCCATTTAGGTGAACCTAACAATCTCCCCCTAGATGAGGTCATGAGAAGTTCACTCGACCTTGTCTCTTTAGCTCGATGTTGATGGGGTACTTCACTTGTTGTGCTTTGGTAATTCAAACGTTAACACCTTGATCATGATCTTCAGAATTTGATGTGATGACTTGATCTTGATCTTTGACTTGTTTAAGCTTTACTTCTTTGAATTACTTTGTGATCTCCTTTCACTTAGACTTTGCCATACGCTGATTGTAGTTTGGACGAATCAATTTTTGGCGCCGTTGTCGGGGAGGCTGTGAAACCGTCTATCGTTGCGTTTGGCATTTGTGTTTGAAGCTGTGAATTCATAAACTTCAAACTTACGCGATATTAATCTAAACAATTTATTTAGAATGTTTTGAATTTAGGTGTCTAAACACCGGAGATATTTCTCTTCTACACTATTTATTGATGCACAAATATCCTTATTGATTGCTACCTTTGATTGCAAATAAGATGAAGTTACAAACAAACAAAGCATGATTACAAAATAATTCAAACATAATAAAACAAACAGTAAAGAATTAAAACACACAACACTCCTAATTGCGGGAAAAGTAAATATTAGGCTGCCTCCCAAAAATGCTCTTCTTTATTTACGAGTCTTGTAGCTAGACTCGAAGTCACACGTCCTTACGTGACTTCTTATTTGCTCTTCCTTCTGGCCTTTGCGGCCATCAAACTTCGAATGCCTCTACACACATACTCGTCATACTTGTATTCACGCCCTAAGTCTAAGCTATCCGAGTAGTGGATTTTCTCACAGTTATGACCATCACTCTCTATGATGAAAGGAGGAATGCGATCGATGCTTATATCCGCAAAATCTATGTGTTTGAACATGTCCATTTTGTGGGGGCATTTTAAACATGATCTTTTCCTTATCTCTTTTAAACATGACTGTTCCCTCCTCTTTATTATAGGCAAGCCCGGTTGCTTCTATAAACGGCTTTCTGAATACCACCGATCCAAGGTAACGATCAATGACACAAGTCGTATCTTCAAGCACCATGAAGTCACATTCGTAAGTGAAGTTCCTAACGAAAACTCTTAGCCCCTTGACTCTCCCTATGAAGTTGTAATTTTTCTTAGGGTTTGAAGGTTTCATTCTAGGTTCCAACCTATTACTCATGATCCAATTATAATGAAGCCTAGACATTACATTGATTGTTGATTCTAAATCTAAATAGGCTTGCTCTTTATTGAATTGACCAATCATGCATGAGAACTTCACATTATTTACGTTCCCGGTTCTGATCTTGGCCTTTATCCATGGGGGCCAAGGATTTTTCAAAAGCCACTCATGATACCTTAACTCTTTCATTATGAGGAAAGTGTCGAAGTGTTCCGGGTCATCTTCCTCTTCTTCTTCGGTTTCTCCTTCAGTTTCCTCCTTGACTTCCTTTTCGCTTTCAACTTCTTCATCAGTTCCATCTGTATTTTTGCGGTTTGTGTACTCAGTTTTGCTGGGCTCAACACTACCTTCTTCCTCAACTTCATTCTCCTTGTTTAGAATGACGATTGAAATAACAAAGAGAACACGTTTTGGAGACGAGGGATTTTTGTTTTGTTCAATTATGAATGATTGAGATAGATACTTTGGGAAGAGTAATTTTGATGGACTTTTGATTCCCTTGCTTCGAAGCTCTTCTTTAGTATGGTAGTCGATAGACGTGAAATTCATTTGAGCTGTGGGGCCTCCTGCAGTGTCATAAAGGGGAGTGTCATCAAGCTTTTCTGAAACGATCTTCCATAAAAGATTAACTTTACTAATCATGTCATCTTGCTATTGTCAAAGTTGAGTTCTTAGGCTGGAAAGTCTTTTCTTGGTGAGAGTCAAAGTCGACTAGTTCCTTCTCAAGCTTCGTTTGGTAATTAGACGAGTAGGTGGAGAGTGAGCCGTTCTGTGGGTTTGTGAATGTTTGGGCATGTGCCCAGTTAAAATTTGGCTTTTCCTTCCAAGCATTGATGGCTTCGTTAAAGCTTCTTGCTCCTTGGTTCATAGTGAACGGTCTACTTCCCGTTTCATTGGTACGCGAGGATGCGTATTCAACAAAGGCTTGTTCGGGGTCTTCCATGCAATATTGAGTGTTGTACGGGACCACTGCAGATCTCACATAAAGTAGTGATTTTGTTCATTTGAGTAGGTTTCATCAGAGCAAGATGAGCTTTTATTAAGCGTTGAACTTGATTTTCGAGCTCGATTAGATGGCGGTCGGATGTACTCGGGACATCTTGAGGCAAAGTGATTGCCTTGAACAGCTTAGCAAAATCCCTTGGGTCGTTCAAACTTTCGTTGTCATAGAGGGCGAGGTCCTATAATAATGCCCATGATTCTTTTGCGTTTCGGTCACGAAGCTTACCACCGGCCGATTGGTCAATGGTTCGTCTTGTGACGGTATTGACATGGTCATAAAAAAATTGGACTTGGAGCCAAAGGTCGATGCCATGATGAGGGACTTTTTGTAGTAAGTCCTTGAAACGAGTCCATGCTTCTGAGAGAGGTTCTTCATGATGTTGTTGGAACATCATGATATCATTACGGAGTTTTGCAGTCATTCCCGGTGGAAAGAATTGAGCAAGGAAACGAGTAGTAAGATCTTCCCATGTGGTGATGGATCCTGCTGGAAGACGTTCAAGTCAATTGCTAGCTTGATCGCGAAGGAAAAATTGAAATAAACGCAGTCGCGTTCTTTCCCTATTTGCACTGTCAAGGTTAAGTGAGTCCACAAGTTTTAAGAAATCCTTGAGGTGTTGGCTTGGATCCTCGAACCGAAGTCCGTGGAATGAGCATCCGTTTTGCACCAACCGGATGGTGTCGGATCAAAGAGGTACCACGTTGTTCCCTACGGGGAGCTCAATGGTATTCCTATAGCCTTCATGGCTAGGTTTGGAGTAATCTCTAAGAGTACGAATATGATTCTCGTCTCCTATGAAGGTTGACAAGAATGGGTTATGAAATAATTAACACAAAGAAAAGATAGAATACGAGAAAGCTAATATACGGAATTAAAATCTCACTTGAAAGGATTCAAGCGAGTAGAACTAAGTTAAACTATGATCAAAACCTAACTATTCCCCATGCAGCGGCGCCAAAAAATTGATGGGAGGGTCGTAGGACTTCAACAAGAAGTTTTACAACTCCCTACACAGAGTACCTAACCGTTGTAGTAGTAGTATATGCAAGACTCGGGGGTTGTTATCGTTCTCTAGAGGAATAGGTTGGGAAGGCTTGATCACTATCTAAGAGAATTCTAGGGGTTGAGAGAAGATTATTTTTGTGTTTTTATATTTATAAGAAAGCAATTAAATCTATGGTTTGAGAGGTTGGTTTGTTTAACTATTAATTAAACTAATATCTATTCTACTATGATAACTTTATGATAATTAAATGTATTTACTTAATCATGCATTACTTATCAGATTGCTTTTCCTAATCATGTTTCCTTGTCACACATGTGATGATCTGTGTAAGTATTTCCTAGGTCATGAATGGGGTACACGAACCCGCCGTCTATTTAATATTCCATTAAGGCAATGCACAAGTAAGGTAGTATGAAGACTATTACAAGGCCCCTAAGAGTATATTAAATGCGTGTGAAATATCTTAAAAGGGATCAACCATATAAGGGGGTAAGGTAGTATGGAGACTGTTACCCAATGGTATCTTTTCTACGCACTCGCGTTTCCCTAGACGTGTCTACAACGATACAGACAAAAGCTGGTTTTCTAATGCCTAACGCGCACATTCATCAACAAGAAGCAACAATAATATGATCTACAATCTGACTTTCATGCAATCATAAGCAAATACAAAGGAGGGTTTAGCCTAGCATGTTAAGGATAAACCAAGAACACAGATTAATCACACAACACATAGACATATTGAATGATTAATAAATAACACTCTTACTTGATTAAAACATGAATAGAAGGTAGTTACAATAGAGTTTTGAGGCCCTAAAAATCACCATTAAAGCTGCTACAAAGACTAGGGTTCGTCTCCCAAAAGTTATACAAAGTTACACACTTAAAACCCTAAAATTGGTTTTGTATATATAGAGATATCGATGCGACGGCGTCGCGTTGAAGCCCTGACGCCGTTGCTGCGTGGATGATTCTAGATCCTCTTTAAGTCGGCCACGTCCTGACACCGTTGCTAGATCTCTGACGTCGTCACTGGATAGATCACGACAGCGTCGCTTTATGCCTGCGACGCCGTCTCCACGCTCTGTGAACAATACTTCTTCATGGATTTGGTGTAGGTCTGTAATCTTGTCAGTTTCTTCTCCAAATGAGCCCAAGTCACGTGTATTTCCTCTGAATGCCATCCAAGTGCTAAAAACCTAAAAACAAACGATTAAGCACATAATCTGGGCATATTTGCATGATTTAGGGGGTTAAATGACCCTGAAATAGTGTATAAAATGACACCTCATCAGTTAGCAAAAAGATGAGGGCACTTTTTCTGCATTTGGTCCTCGTGCTCCCAAGTAAACTCAGGACCTCGTTTAGAGTTCCAACGAACTTTCACAATCAGGATACGGCTCTGCTTCAAACATTTGACTTCATTATCCATGATTTTAACCGGTTCTTCGATGAAATTAAGCTTGTCATCAATCTGAATCTCATCTAACGGAATAGCTAGCGGTTTGTCAGAGAAACACTTCTTCAGATTGGAAACGTGAAAAGTACTATGAACGCGGCTTAGTTGGTCTGGGAGTTCAAGTCGGTAAGCAACTATTCCAACTTTAGCAAGAACCTTGAAAGGTCTAATATAACAGGGATGGTTCAACTTCCCCCATTTGCCGAAATGTATCACCCCTTTCCATGGCGATACTTTCAACATGACCTTATCTCCAACTTGAAACTCTAATGGCTTACGTCTTCTGTCGACGTAGCTCTTCTGTCTATCACGTGCAGCTTGAATACGTTTCTTGATTTGGATGATCTTTTCTGTAGTTTCATGCACAATCTCTGGGTTAGTGGGCTGAGCATCTCCAACCTCAGCCCAACAGACAGGCGATCGACACTTACGACCGTACAGTTCTTCGAATGGTGCAGCTTTGATACTCGTGTGATAACTATTGTTGTATAAAAATTCCACAAAGGGTAGATGTCTATCCCAACCTTTTACAAAATCGATCACACAAGCACGCAACATGTCTTCTAAGGTTTGGATGGTCCTTTCACTTTGACCATTGGTTTAAGGGTGATTGTAACACCCCCAAAATGGGTCGCAACGGAATATGGGTTTGGGAGCGTTACTTTATAGATCAACAACACAAGATATATAAGAACGACTTTTAAAAGTGTCGTTTAAAACAGATGTCGTGTAAATGGTTTAATTAGCTCTGGGGTTGGTGATTGCCGTGCATGAATTCAGTGATTTTTATGCACCTCCGGGGCAGAACCGTCTCCCTTGACGTGCCTACTCTAACCTTGAATCTTTGCACGAATTTTTGTAGATTCCCCCCTTTTCTTTGCATTGATCTGGCTGAATTCTCTACCGGATCTTTGATACTTTTTTTTGTTGAAGGAGTTTGCTGGAATTGCCTTTTTTAAATCGTCATAGCTGTCAACGGATATTAAAAGGTAGGTCATCAAACATACCCTCTGCAGTAATACAGTAAGTGTGGAATTGAAACATGTGGCACCATGTCGGCATTGCCCACCGTTCCACCTTTGTAGCTGCTTGAAAGATTTTTTAAGTGATTTCGGGTCGTCTATTCGTTCTATATGTTTGACATTAATTGCCATCCGGGTCTTTTTTGGAAGTTCGAGTATCTAGTAGCGACGCAGGGGATTGTGTGAAATGACATGTTTCTTCACTATAACCATGGTTGTGACAGGTCTCCTCTCATATGCTGACCTTTGCTTTTTCAATTTTGACTTCCAGTGCCCCCCCATGCTGTCTTCACTTTCGGAGAGTATATTTGTCCTTCGTGAACACGTTCCTTCATAGTGACGTTTTCTTGGGACCGATTCCGTTCTTCTTGAGCGAGAACTCTGGTAGCAGCTTTTCGAGTGTGCGGACGCACTCTTTCCTTTGCCCCCAGCCTATTGAATACTCCTATTTCCCTTCTTCCTTTACCTACCGGCTTGTGCCTAGGCGATTCTGACCTATCATGCCTTATCCTGGAAAAGACGCTAGTACGTTCGGGGCTTTTGGACATGCTATGGGAGCGTCCGGACCTTCGTCCCCTTCGGTGCTCCCCTCTCACGTTTGGTGTTCTGGACTCGGAGTGTTGTGACACTTCTTGGATTTTCGAGTTTCTTCCTGAACATCCTTCGAAGTTAAGACGGGCTTTCACTTCTTTTAGTTTTTCCTGCTGCACTTTTTCTTGGTGCACTTTTTCAGCTATTATTGGTAACAACTGATGATAATACTTGTCGCAGTATTCTTAGAGGGCTGCGTCGGACGCGAGTCTGTTTGAGTTTTTTACGACTTGCTCATTTTCTCTTCTCACCGTGTTTCGCACGACGGACGTGGGTGGCTGGGAATAAGCTCTGCTGGTTCGCTCATGGTGAGAATTTTGGAAAAAGCAGTTGTATATTCGGGTACCACTGATGGCGCCAACTTGTTAGTACAAAATGTGTGATTGGGTACTGATTGGGCTTAGACTGCTTGTTGGACTGGACCTTCAAGCTCTCTTGGGATTAGATCTTGTACTAAACAAAGTAATTGAGACGATTTCCTGCACAAGTGAAAGTAAACCGTTAGCCTTACCGTGGGGACGGACCTCACGATTAGACTCCGGCGTGAGAGTAAGAAAGCATGTTGTCAGAAGTATGTGTGTGTATTGGGAAGAGTGAGAAAATCGTACCATTTGGAGTGTCAGATGATTCCTTTTATAGGCGAGTCTAGTACTAGGGTTTCCTAGT
Source organism: Tanacetum coccineum (assembly GCA_026074375.1). Taxonomy (NCBI): domain Eukaryota; kingdom Viridiplantae; phylum Streptophyta; class Magnoliopsida; order Asterales; family Asteraceae; genus Tanacetum; species Tanacetum coccineum. The sequence continues at coordinate 45,295 of BQNB010030748.1, read as the reverse complement.
ATTTCGCCTATAATTGTAGTGGCCGGAGTGGGACCCTTGTCGGGCAAGGGTCCGCGGTTATCGTGACTGCGGACGCAGATTACCTTCCGCGGACGTTAGTTGATCCGTAAAAGGCCTGCGAAAGCGGCTTGTGACCGATCCGCGTCCGTCTTATTGCATCTGGGTCGTGGCCAGTGTGGCTCTAGGCTTAGTTCCGGCCCGTTATGCTTATTATTTATTTAGTTGGGCCGGGGCTCTAATGTGATGTTACGGCCCAAACCCAAAGGCCTGCCGTACCCATTATACCTCATCAATATCATTATACATTTTGTTTATATTCGTTTGTTTTTATATAAGTTTACCAACCATATAAATAAGACAGATGGAGTTGATAGTTTGGTTTACAAGTTAGAAATCGTTTGGTGTGATACTTACCTCTAACCACCTACTAATAACATTTCTTATGGCCATGTATGAAAGTTTTTTTATTTTTTATTTAACTGAAATGAGTAAAAAAAAAATAACTAACATTTGTGTTAATTTAAACGGATTAAAACTCAAAGAAATGAGTTACTCAACTTGGCAATCGTTCTAAGATGAAATTTCAATTTTAGCTATGTTTTGGCACGTTGATCCTTTTTTTAGAAAAAAAATTGTTTTTCAAATTTAGTAGGATGCAACTACTAGACAGTGTGACTTAACTGAAAAGTTTGACAAGTTTCCAGTTTCCGCTTTTTATTCAAAAAATATATAAATGAATAATAAATTTACGGTTATTTTTTAAATACGACAAACTGGTCTAGAAAAAACATCACATTAGTCGCACAAAATGTCACTTAAGTGTAGAAAAAACCTAATCATCCTTCAAGACGCTTATCAACGTTTCAATTGAGTCTCACAGTTTAACGGTCGCACAAAACCAAATTTTAAAAACATTTTTCTTTGAGTAAACTGCAAAAATCATCCTTGTGGTTTGTACTTTTTGGGCAACTATCATCACTAAAATGATACTTATATGGCACTATCTCATTCCCGAGTGATAAAACGTTCGGCAAAAATCATCCTTGTGTGTTTTAAATGACATAATTACCCTCCATATGTTTAAACCACAAAGGATGATGTTTGCAATTTACTAAAAAAAACTAATTGTTACAAATTTATTATTTATTATTATCTTTATTTTTTTATAAACATCACTTCATTATTATTATTATTATTATTATTATTATTATTATTATTATTATAAATCACTTTATTTGTAATTTACTTATTTTATTTTAAAAAAAATTATTAGGAAGCCGAGATATCATCTAGGCCGCCACTCCTTGATGTGTGTGTTTATCTGACTGGGGCTTCCGCCTTTGACACAAACCAGGATGGCTGATTTTGTTTCCCCTTCACACGTTTACGTTGTGCCGCATCAATCAGCCATCATGATTTGTGTCAAAGACGTAATAACACACAAATCAAGTGTGAGGGCTAGATAATTATATCGGTCTTCCAATTATTTTTATTAAATCCCTTAAATTTCTAATAAAGTGATTTATAATAAATAAATATAATAATAATAAATTAGTAATTTACCAATAAATATAATATAATTAAAATAAATATAAATAATAAATAGTAATAATAATATTTAATTATAATAGTAATTATAATAATATGATTTGAAATGCAAAGAGTGAAGGCCCAGATAGTATCTCCGCTCCCCTCTAATTTGTTGTAAATTCTATTATTATATTGAAGTATGATTTAATTAAAAAAAGTAAAAAATAATTATAAATTGTGAATAGTAGTTTTGTTTTGTAAAAACTGCAAAAATATCCTTTGTTTAAACATATTTTGGCAAAAATCATCCATGTGTGTTTTTTTTAAATGACTTAATTACCCTCCATTTTTTTAATTCGTCGGGTGAGGGATGATTTTTGCCGAACATTTCAGCGCTTAGGGGTGATTATTGCCAATAGTATCGGTTATGGATGATTAGTGCCAAAAAGTACAAACCACAGGGATGATTTTTGCAGTTTACTCTTTTTCTTTTTCACTAAGTCTAGTAGTAATGCAACCGAACCATTCGGTTGGTCTACCCTTTTCAGACGCATCCCCCCTAACGAGGACCGAAGAGTTCGGTCGGTCCATCCTTCAAAATGAATTGTTTGATCTACGTGTGGAGCAAATGAATTGGAGTGTTTGTGTGTGGTTATTTTTAAATTTATTTTTGTGTGGTTATTTTTGGTTGTTAATGTTCGATCACATGTCCGATTGCATTACGGGTGTTGGGTATGTGTTTAGTCTAAGAGACAAAATGCTAAATTAACACTGATGTGACACTCTAATTTAACCACTTCCAATTGCATTACTACTAGTCCAAAAAGTGAACGGAAGAGGAATGGACCAAATTTGAAATGTTCGCCTATCTAAAAAATCAATAAACACAAACAGAAAAGCAAAAAAATAAAAGATTTGGTTAACTGGGAGTTTGTGGTGTTTGTTTTATTGGACGATATCTGCGACCTTTTGACACTTTGATGAAGCAATTTGGTTTGGGTCCAATGAACTCACTGAAAAAAATATAAAATAAAACGGTTACTGGAATTTAGGGTGAAGCCCATAGCAATAAATAATCCATCAAGTTATTCTTAAAACTGCTGATGACCTTTTGTTATCAAATGCTTTATACACTTCGTTGCAGTTTGCATAGTTGCTTAAGATTATTCAATGGGTAATTCTATATGTGCATTTATCTGATATCGAGCCTTTTTTATTAGTCTAATTTAATTTAATATTTTTTAAGTAGTTGCTAGTATAGTGAGTTTTTTTATGAAACTAAAGATTTGAACAAGAGTAAATTGCAAAAATTGTTTTTGTGATTTGACACAATTACATTGTTTATCTTCGTTTTATCAAAACGTTAGTCTAATTTTTATTTTAAAGGTTGGCCTGTATATTTAGTCTTGCGGTCCAAACCACAAGGACCATTTTTGCAATTAACTCTTACATTTTTTGCATCTCAAAGACTGAATATGCAGACAAACTTTAAAATAGAGACGTTAGCTGTACTTTTGATAAGTTGGGGACTTGTTAAAAATAATACATCTTAGCCTGTAAAAACCTCTACTAAATATTGTCATTGTTTATTTTGTTTTGTAGTTAAGTTAGGTTTGAGAGTTGATTTAGCAACTTGTTGATTCCTCAAGGACTGAAAGTGACAAGAGCTCAAAGTCTTACATTCTCAGCTATAAAAGCTGGCTTTGACTCATGATTGATCTTGTTGTTTTTAATTGTTACTTTGTAATAGAACAATTATCAAGATAGATAATTGATCCATACCAGAATAGTTGTGGTGGATTTGGTTTGATTCTGATTAAGATCAGTGGTTCTTTTGATCTATCAAATTGAGATTTGATTGTGTTAGATTTGTTAAATTGTATTTTTCTACAGGGTATCAGAGCAAGGTCGTCCAATCTTGCTCTAAATTGATTTTTTTGGGAAGTTAGGCTTTCGTAAAAATTTGGGTTTTTTGTGTTTTAATCGCGTTCTTTTTCAAATTAAAGTTTTTTCATTGTTGGATCTTGGTTTATTCTATAGTCTAAGTTTTTTAAAGTAAAACGACTAATTTTTGAAAAAAAAAATAATGTTTCTTATTTTTTTGGGGGCTTTTATCCTCTGAGGCTTCTAAAGGTCAATTAACTGTGGTTAATTGATAGACCTGGTTCTTGAAAAGATTTGAGGGTTTTATCTAATATTGAGAAATTGGGATTTTTTTTGGCAATTCAATTGGATTTAAGGTTCTGGTTTCTTATTAATACCTTGACTAAGTGAATCAATGTGTTGTAAGATTTGGCTTCCGCTGCTTATTGTTGTTGCATGCACTGTAACACCTCTTACACTCTCTATTTACTTTCTTGCATTTAGTTTTTGGAGGATAGGTAAAGGCGTTATTGTGAAGTTTGTAATTTCAGGATGTGGTTGTGTTCTTGGGTTTTTTTTTCTGTTTAAAGGTTGTGTCTGGTCAGCCCTTGATCTGACACCTTTAGTGGATGTTGATATACCTAGAACTTCTTCCTTTCCTTATCTCTCATATCTGTTCAATCTCTTTATTTGTCATCATGTATGTTCATGGTTATACTGATGATGAGTATGATGGTAGTGATAATAATATTACTTTGATTAGTAGGCTTGATGTGAGTAGTCATTTGCATTTACATCCTAATGACTCTGTTGCCTTAACTGTTGTTTCTGTGAAATTATGGACTTAAAATTATCATGTATGGTTTCTTGTGCTTTGCTTTCTTGCTTAGAAAGAAAAATAAAATTAGTTTATTGGTGGTATATTGTAATAAGGTCTAACACTGATGAGGTCCTAGACAGACAATGGGACAGGGTGAATGTTATTGTTTCTGGGTTGGATTTTGAATTCTATTTCTGATGAACCTTTTTTTGGGTCAATTTTTTAAAAAAGAGCTAAACATGTTTGGGAAGAATTAAAGACAAAACTTCATGGTTAAAGTAGATGGTTCTGTGACTTTTAGCTTTCATCATAAAATTAACACTCTAAGTCAAAATGGATATTCTATTGCTGATTATTATCATAGGTTAAATGCTATGTGAAAACAATTTGATGCCTCAATTGAATTACCTAGATGTACTTGTCACACTGTTGATGATTTTGTAAAGCTTAATCAGTTAATGAAACTTATGCAGCTTTTTGAGGGCCTTGATGATTTTTATATGCAAATAAGAAGTTCCATTCTCTCTAGAGAAGTTTTACCTGATGTTAGAAAGTGCTTATGCTACTATTTCTAGTGAGGAATCTCACAGAGTTGTTGCCTCTAGTAGTAATTCTAGAGCCTCTCAAAGGTCTCATACTACTGCTTTTGTTTCTAATGCCCTTAATAGAGGCAATTTCTAAAGGAATCAAACCTCTGGTAATGTTCTCAGACCTAATGTCACCTCCAGGCCTAATAATTCTAATAGTAGAAATAGACAAGGTAGGGGTTCTAGGTTGGTCTGTAAAGACTATGGGTTCAATGGTCATACTATTGACAGATGTTTCAAACTGATTGGTTATCTATCTGACTTTGGAAAAAAGAAGACCAAATAAAATTTTAAAGGCAAATATGTTTCTAATAACAATTTTGTTACCGCGTCCGTCTTATTGCATCTGGGTCGTGGCCAGTGTGGCTCTAGGCTTAGTTCCGGCCCGTTATGCTTATTATTTATTTAGTTGGGCCGGGGCTCTAATGTGATGTTACGGCCCAAACCCAAAGGCCTGCCGTACCCATTATACCTCATCAATATCATTATACATTTTGTTTATATTCGTTTGTTTTTATATAAGTTTACCAAACCATATAAATAAGACAGATGGAGTTGATAGTTTGGTTTACAAGTTAGAAATCGTTTGGTGTGATACTTACCTCTAACCACCTACTAATAACATTTCTTATGGCCATGTATGAAAGTTTTTTTATTTTTTTTTTAACTGAAATGAGTAAAAAAAAAATAACTAACATTTGTGTTAATTTAAACGGATTAAAACTCAAAGAAATGAGTTACTCAACTTGGCAATCGTTCTAAGAGGGGAGGTACCCTCAAGCCATAAGCTCGCGCCAAGCTAACAGCCGAGGAAAACCTCTCGTCATCGACACCGTGGCTGTCGTCATCGGGTCTCGTGTTGTGGCCACCAGCCAGCACCAAAGGTAATTTTTTTTTGAATTCAAACGTTGGGCAACGGAAGTTTTTTGGGTTTTTGAATTTTTTGACCTTTTTTGCTAATAAATACCCCGTTTTTACCCCTTAAAAATCCTATAAATATCACCTTATTCTACCATATTTTACATACTTTTCCAATGTTATTTATAACACACAATTATCTACTTCTCTTATTTTTTTGCATCCAAAATGAATCCCAACACTCCATGGATAACTGGTATGCTCAACGACCACCAAAACCAAATTCCGATCTCTTCTTCGGCTAATCCCAACCTTAACTTTCCCAACTATAACCCGTATGTTAATCCTGATCACCAAATTCTCTTTCAACAATGACAACTACAACAACAAATGTTTAATACCAATATTAATCAACAACAATCCGGTAATTCCCAACAACAATCCGAAGCCGAAACACAAGAAGAAGAAGAAGATGAGACGATCCCGACTCCGTCTTCTAAGAAGCCCGGTTCACGTGGAAAACGTGTAAAAAATGGCGCAAAAAAATGTTGACCCGGAACCGCAAGCCGAAACCGTCATCGGATTACCAACAATAAACCCGAGCTATTTAGAGACGAAGAGTTGCCTCGTCCGGCCGGCCTATATAGGATTGCAAAGAGCCAACGTTCTTCAAACTCTACCGTAAGTTCTGGTTAAATGTTTCAAGAAATGATTTAACAACAATACGAGCTAGACCAGATGAAAAAAATGGAGCGTATCGACCGCGAGGTGAACTTTCGAGTCGAGTTAAACTATTCAAAGAAGGTTACCGAGGACTTGAAAGTCTTACAAATATCGACGGACGGGATGAATCAGATTGATGCGGCTATTATCAACGCCCAAAAAGACCGAATCCGTGCTTTATATAGTCCAAATAACTAATTTGGTTATGGTTTTTATTTCGTTATGTTTTTTAATTTTAATGTAATGTCTTTTTTAAAATTTTATTGTAATGTTTTTAATTTTCTAATGAAGTTTATTTATTAAATAATTGTGTATTTGTTAATTTTTTAAAAAAAAATAAAAAAAATACCTATGGCTTGAGCCAACGAGGGAGGCAGTTGAATGTGGTGTCATAGCAATTCTGGTGCCATAGCACTTTTGCTGACGTGACATCACTTTTTGGTGCTATGACTTGAGCCATGGCACGAGGGTACCCAGTGCTCTAAGAGGAAATTTCAATTTTAGCTATGTTTTTGCACGTTGATCATTTTTTTAGAAAAAAAATTGTTTTTCAAATTTACTAGGATGCAACTACTAAACAGTGTGACTTAACTGAAAAGTTTGACAAGTGTTCAGTTTCTGCTTTTTATTCAAAAAATATATAAATGAATAATAAATTTGCGGTTATTTTTTAAATACGACAAACTGGTCTAGGAAAAACATCACATTAGTCGCACAAAATGTCACTTAAGTGTAGCAAAAAACCTAATCATCCTTCAAGACGCTTATCAACTTTTCAATTGAGTCTCACAGTTTAACGGTCGCACAAAACCAAATTTGAAAAACATTTTTCTTTTTCACTAAGTTTAGTAGTAATGCAACCGAACCATTCGGTTGGTCTACCCTTTTCAGACGCACCCCCCTCCCCCCCAAACGAGGACCGAAGAGTTCGGTCGGTTCATCTTTCAAAATGAATTGTTTGATCTACGTGCGGAGCAAATGAATTGGAGTGTTTGTGTGTGGTTATTTTTAAATTTATTTTTGTGTGGTTACTTTTGGTTGTTAATGTTCGATGACATGTCCGATTGCATTACGGGTGTTGGGTATGTGTTTAGTCTAAGAGACAAAATGCTAAATTAACACTGATGTGACACTCTAATTTAACCACTTCCGATTGCATTACTACTAGTCCAAAAAGTGAACGGAAGAGGAATGGACCAAATTTGAAATGTTCGCCTATCTCAAAAATCAATAAAGACAACAAAAACAAATAGCTATAATAAACGCATTTTATATTGGTCTAATACGGAGTGTGTTTGATGTTGTTTTTATTTGCCGATATCTGCGACCACTTTTGAACACTTGATGATCAATTGGTTGGTATCCAAAACCTCACATGAAAAATCTAATAAATAAAACTATAAATGGAATTTAGGGTGAAGCCCACTAGAATAAATAAACCATTAATTTATCTTAAACTGTGATGACCTTTTGTTAAACAAATGCTTATACACTTTGTTGCAGTTTGCATAGTTGCTTAAGATTTTATATGGGTAATTCTATATGTGAATTTATCTTGAAATCGAGCTTTTTTATTAGTCTAATTAATTTTAATATTTTTTTAAAGTTAAGTTGCATAGTAAAGTGAGTTCTTTTTATAAAACTAAAGATTTGAACCAGAGTAAATTGCAAAAATTGTTTTTGTGATTTGACCAAATTACATGTTTAATCTTTAATTTATCAAAAATGCTGTCAACATTTTTATTTTAAAGGTTGGCATGCATATTTAGGGGGTGTTTGGGATTGCTTATTTAAATTAGATTATGAGTTTTGAAAACGGATAATCAGATAGTCAGCTTTTGCAAAACGTGATTATGAAATATAGTGTTTGGATTTGATTATGCTGTTTGATATGCCAATAATTAAATTATCAAATTTTATAGTGTTTGATAAATTAAATTATTTATGACAAAACATGTAAAATGACCAAAAAAGACATCCTTATATTATTACTTACGTAACGATACAAATTTTAGTGTTGGAACGTATAGCATCTTACGTAATTAACACTTTTTACAATTACTACGTACTATTTATTTGCCAAACTACAAGTCAGTGTACATACTTTATACTTATCTCTTCCTTTATTTTCACCTACTTATTACTTTCACCCCACCCCTAATTTCTCATCCATACAAACTACTGTAAAAGTTTATGGCTACCAACCTTCATCTTCATTGATCACCACTGTTTTTCATCTTTGTCAGCCATGCCTTTTGATCACTCATCAAATATGTGAAACAAGGATACACATGTATGATTATTTTTTTACTAATCAATTAAAAACTCGATTTCAAGATTCATATATTTGTTGTTGTCAATGAAAAATCTTTTCCAACTTTCCACAAAGAAATAAGATCGATCAAAGGTGGTGAGTTTTCAGTTTTTAACAAAGAAAGCATAAGTGATAATTTTGTAATTTTGCCTGTAGGGGTGAAGTGCGTTTTGCAAAAGTAAGTCCCTACCTACTTTTTCAAAATGACGTTTTGATAGGTTTGAAACGCAGAAAAGTGATTTTTCACTTTGCCTATCCAAACACTAACAACTGGATTTTTGCGTTATCAAATCGCAATAAGCAAATAATCCACTCACAACCGCAATCCCAAACACCCTCTTAGTCTTGCGGCCCAAACCATAAGGACCATTTTTGCAATTAACTCTTACATTTTTTTGCATCTCAAAGACTGAATACGCAGACAAACTTTAAAATAGAGACGTTAGCTGTACTTTTGATAAGTTGGGGACTTGTTAAAATAATACATCTTAGCCTGGTAAAACCTTAGAACTAATATTGTCATTGTTTATTTTGTTTTGTAGTAAAGTCAGGTTTGAGAGTTGATTTAGCAACTTGTTGATTCCTCAAGGACTAAAAGTGACAAGAGCTCAAAGTCTTACATTCTCAGCTATAAAAGCTGGCTTTGACTCATGATTGAGTTATATCTCAATCCTGACTCTCTTTCTCCTCTCTCGATTCTCTCTCTAAAAGTTGTAAACCTTAGTTCCAAGATCATCTTGATCTTGTTGTTTTTAATTGTTACTTTGTAATAGAACAATTATCAAGATAGATAATTGATCTATACCAGAATAGTTGTGGTGGATTTGGTTTGATTCTGATTAAGATTAGTGGTTCTTTTGATCTATCAAATTGAGATTTGATTGTGTTAGATTTGTTAAATTGTATTTTTCTACAGGGTATCAGAGCAAGGTCGTCCAATCTTGCTCTAAATTGATTTTTTGGGAAGTTAGGCTTTCGTTAAAATTTGGGGTTTTTTGAGTTTTAATCGCGTTCTTTCAAATTAAAGTTGTTTCCTTGTTGGATCTTGGTTTAATTCAATAGATCTAAAAGTTTAAAGTAAAACGCCTAATTTTTGAAAAAAAAGGTTTCATCCTCTCAGGCTTCTAAAGGTCAATTAACTGTGGTTAATTGATAGATCTGGTTCTTGCTGGTGTTTTTGGAAAGATTTGAGGGTTTTATCTAATTTTGAGAAATTAGGATTTTTTTTGGCAATTCAATTGGATTTAAGGTTCTGGTTTCTTATTAATACCTTGACTAAGTGAATCAAGGTGTTGTTAGATTTGGCTTCCGCTGCTTATTGTTGTTGTATGCACTGTAACACCTCTTACACTCTCTATTTACTTTATTGCATTTAGTTTTTGGATGATAGGTAAATGCATTATTGTGAAGTTTGTAATTTCAGGATGTGGTTGTGTTCTTGGGTTTTTTTTTTGTTTAAAGGTTGTGTCTGTCAGCCTTTAATCTGCCACTTTAGTGGTGTGAATACCTGAGAACTTTCTTCTTTCCTTATCTCTCATATCTGTTCAATCTCTTTATTTGTCACCATGTCTGTTCATGGTTATACTGATGATGAGTATGATGGTGGTGATAATAATATTACTTTGATTAGTAGGCTTGATGTGAGTAGTCCTTTGCATTTACATCCTAATGAATTTGTTGCCTTAACTGTTGTTTCTGTGAAACTTAAGGGAATTGAAAATTATCAAGTATGGTCTTGTGCTATGCTTCTTGCTTTAGAAAGAAAAAATAAAATTAGTTTTATTGGTGGTACTTGTAAAAGGTCTAACACTGATGAGGTCCTAGACAGACAATGGGACAGGGTGAATGTTATTGTTTCTGGGTTGGATTTTGAATTCTATTTCTGATGAACCTTTTTTGGGTCAATTTTTTTAAAAAGAGCTAAACATGTTTGGGAAGAATTAAAGAAAACTTATGATAAAGTAGATGGTTCTGTGACTTTTAGCCTTCATCATAAAATTAATACTCTAAGTCAAAATGGATATTCTATTGCTGATTATTATCATAGGTTAAATGCTATGTGAAAACAATTTGATGCCTCAATTGAATTACCTAGATGTACTTGTCACGCTGTTGATGATTTTGTAAAGCTTAATCAGTTAATGAAACTTATGCAGCTTTTTGAGGGTCTTGATGATTTTTATATGCAAATAAGAAGTTCCATTCTCTCTAGAGAAGTTTTACATGATGTTAGAAAGTGCTTATGCTACTATTTCTAGTGAGGAATCTCACAGAGTTGTTGCCTCTAGTAGTAATTCTAGAGCCTCTCAAAGGTCTCATACTACTGCTTTTGTTTCTAATGCCCTTAATAGAGGCAATTTCTAAAGGAATCAAACCTCTGGTAATGTTCTCAGACCTAATGTCACCTCCAGGCCTAATAATTCTAATAGTAGAAATAGACAAGGTAGGGGTTCTAGGTTGGTCTGTAAAGACTATGGGTTCAATGGTCATACTGTTGACAGATGTTTCAAACTGATTGGTTATCCATCTGACTTTAGAAAAAAGAAGACCAAATAAAACTTTAAAGGCAAATATGTTTCTAATAACAATTTTGTTAGGTCCAGCTCTTCAACTGATTTTACTGATGAACAATTGTCTACTTTTATTTTTCTCATCAAAGATAATTCTCTTAATGGAAAAATATACATGCCAATATGGCAAGTACTTATTTTAATAACAACATAGTTTTTAATCAAATTTTGACAAATTTCTGTTCCGATACTAATTTAGAATCTAAATTGGTTTATGATGGTAAAACTATTGATTTTGGGGCCAACCAACATTTGACACACACTGATAAGGAATTAGTTGATGTTTATGACATTTCGCATCTTAAAATAAAAGTTGGCCATCCCAATGGGACTGAAGCTTTTATTTCTAAGATTGAAAATCTCAGACTGTCTAATGGCTTAACTCTGTATGATTGTGTTGGTTATTCCAGAATATTGTGTCACTCTTGTTTATGTTCATAAACTTGCTAAGGATAGTAAAATCTTTGTTGCTTTTGATGAGAGTAGATGTTATGTTTTCAATCAGGATTTGAATCTGAAAAGATGTTCTAAGGATTGGTAATTAGTGTGGAGGTTTATACTATCTTAATAACCAAGGTATTAAAACAAATATAAATAGTTCATTCCTTCATAGTTGTTTATCTCAGCATGACTGACACTGCAAGCTTGGTCACCCTGCAGATCAATTCTTAAATGATTTAAAACATTCTTTACAAATTAATTTTAAAGATCAAAATATTTTTTGTGAAATATGTCAAAGAGATAAACAAAGCAGAGAACCTTTTCCTTTAAGATCATACCTCATCTGCTTTGGGTGATCTTGTGCATTTAGATTTATGGAGTCATTACATGGTTACTAGTTAAGATGGATATACATAAATTTTGACTATTGTGGATGATTACACAAGAGCTGTATGTGTGTATCTTATTAAAACCAAAGATGAAGTACCTTATTACATAACTGTTTTATATAATTTGATTGAAAATTAGTTTAGAAAAAAGATTAAGGTATTTAGAAGTGATAATGGAACAGAATTTGTTAATCAAACTATAAATAAGTTTTGTGCTGATAAAGGTATTATTCATCAAACTTCTTGTGTCTTTTCTTGAAGCTTGTAAACATACTCATTGGACTGATGCTATGAATGATGAAATGGAAGCTTTACTTAGGAATGATACTTGAGAAATAACTAATATGCCTAAAGATAAAAAAGTTATTGGTAATAAATGGGTTTTTAGGATTAAGTATGAATCTGATGGTGAGATGGAAAGATATAAGGGTAGACTTGTTGCAATGTATTGATTATGAGGAAACTTTTTCTCCTGTTGTTAAAATGGTTACCGTTAGATGCTTGTTGAATCTTGATGTTCAATGTAACTGGTATGTGTTTCAGTTAGATGTTAACAATGCTTTTTTTATGGTGACTTGGATGAAACTGTTTACATGAAACTTCCTGATGGATATTATCCTGCTAGTGATACTAGAGTTTGCAGACTTAAAAAGTCTTTATATGGTTTAAAACATGCCCCTAGACAATGAAATGCTAAACTCACCTGCCTTGACTGAAAATTGTTTAGTCAAAGTAAAAGTGACTATTCTTTGTACACTAAAAATGTTAAGGGTGTGTTTATTGCATTACTTGTCTATGTTGATGACATTATTACTAGAAACAGTGTTATTGAGATTGAAAAATTCAATCAGTTTTTAATTTTTAACAAACAAAGTTGTATTGATTAAGATGTTGAAAATTAAAAATACTTCTTGAAAGTCGAATCATTGTACTAAATAGATGGAAATTTGTTTCTGAAGTCATAGAAACATATTTTTAGACTTATGATCTGCGTGTTCGGTATAACTTCTTATTAGCCCTTTCCACTGTTTCTTTGCCTTCTACAGTGTAGAGTTATTTCAAATGGATACCTACTAGTGAAGACAATTTGAGGATTGATAAGTATTACCTAATATCAAAAAAGCTATGAAAAATATAGATTAACTTGACAAGTACCAGACTCAATTTCTTATGAGTTCATTGTTGAGTCATTCCATGCATTCTTCTTTTGTTTCTCAGTCAACATTGCTTTTCAGAACTACGAGTAATCTGAAAGGAACTCCATATGGGTTGATCATAATTTACAAAAATTCTAGTATGATTTTATGTCAAAACTGTCTAAGATTGGCTAAGTGTATGTTTACTAAAGAGGAAATATTAGTAAATCTGGATCTCGTGTTTTCTTGTGTGATCTTTGGTATCCTGAAAAGCAAGAAACAAACACTCTCTCAGATCCTGCACTGATCTGACAATTATCATCGCACACCAGTATGAATTTCAAAAAAGAGAAAAAGGGACAAAAGGCGAAAAAAAAACTACGGTATAATATACAGTTAGGTCGCCAAGGCAGATAGATGCAAGAAGAAACTAGGTCAAAATGACAATATTTTTCTTATAAGCCCAAGGCGGTAGAATTAAAATACTTGAGTCATGATATTGAGAATATTGTGATCCCCTTATTTTCTCCTTAATGGCACAACCCCATTTAAAATTTGCAATTAAAATCATGACAGAGAATTTAAAGGTCAGTTTATATTTATATAAATCTTCTTTACTTTTGGTAAACGAAATAACAGATATACTAGTATTTCTGTTTTCACGTAGTATTTATTTTTCCCTTTGAGTTATACGGAAACTAACTTGTTTTGAAGTTTGTCTTTTACTTTTTTAAAACGTTTGTTTTTTTACAAAATATTAAATGAGTTCACTTTCTATGAACACCAAAATCAAACCGGTTTTAATTATGATAATCGAATTGAATAACAATCTCGTACAACCCAAACTTGATAAACCAAATCATCTATAGTAAGCCGGATCCGCAAAATGAACAATTGTGCCTAATTTTAATATTGTTAAAAAAACTCGACCCGAAAAATATAGCCCGAAAAACTGAATTTATATATAACTTTATAAAATAGTGCATACCCTAACCCTAATTTCTGAATCCGCGTATGGGTTTAAGAATGGATTTGTCGATAGTTAATTAACTTCCGGTCCAAATGACTTAAAATGACAACTGAAAATCTATTTTCTTGTTTTCTTCGCCCCAATGGGTCATTTCCAGTTAAGCTCATGATTTTGCTAATTGATTTAGGGGTGTTGATCGGTTCAGTTATCGGGTTGTTCGGTTAATTCGGTTCGATTAGTTTGGTTAAATTTTTTTTGGTCAATCCGAAAATCGAACCGAACCGAAAACCGAAAACCAAAATTAAAAAAAAATAATTACATAGATTTTTAGCAAAAAAAATTATTTCAAGCATAAAAAATATTTTTTTATATTAAGATAAAATTTTAATGGTATTTTTTTATACATGAATATATAAAATATATATATATATATATATTTATATAAATTCGGTTTTCGGTTCTGATTGCCAAACCCATATCCAACCCGTTCGTTTGCTTTCGATTCGGTTCGGTTTTGGTTTTCGGTTTATTCGGTTATTTCGGTTTTTATGCTCACCCCTAAATTGATTTGTGGATAAAAAATCTATTTATCGTTAAGTTATTACAATATGTTGTTGGATAATTGCAAATGTTAACTTACAAAATAAAGTTCTTGTCAGTCTGGTTCATCTAACGAACTTGTTCAAGTTTCGCCGGTATTCAAATCGAAGTACAACCTTTGCATATGTTGCTTATAACGAAAATTCAAATGTTTTAATTTGTATAAATGTGGGAAAAAAGATACTATATCAACAAAATTGTATAAGCTAAAACCAAAATAACATAGACAAATCTGGATACGAGGATAATGCCTTGTATTGCACGTTATTTACTATGATGATATATGAGAGAAAATATATATGAGCATATTAAATTAATAAACGGTGAAGAGTACTTAACGTACGTTGGTGTGTAAGATTCTTAAACATTACAGTATTTAACTTTATTTTGTTTGTACATTAGAAATGTTTATGAAGTAGCCGAAAGCACAATGATAGATCTTAATAAGAAAACAAAATATAACGATTTGAAAAACAAGAAGATAACAAAATGCATGTTGAGATGAAATTGATGTACTTGGTTCTTGTCATTTTTTTATTATTTCATTTCTTCCTGAAAGGGTGTATAATAGGTGCTGTCGCATAAAGTATCCACTTAAAAGGGTCATATTTTTATTAGTTATGCATATAAATACATATAATATTAAACATATATGAGTCATATAATTTAAATTTATATGCAATTTGTCTTTAATTTACAAGTGTAATAGGATATATTTGTTGCTATTGCGTAAGACCATCGAAAACCACAGGACGACCATGATATGAACGTTATTGTATACAAATTCCTTATAATACCTAATAAATTACATTTGCTTTAGATCGAAATGTATTAGCGTATCTTTTCAATGAGTATCTTCTCAATATATGCAAGATATACTTGTTACATAGTACGGTACGATATATAATACAAGGAGAAATATGGTAAAAAAATAAAACTACAAATATATGTATTCTTACAAACACAACCTATAGATTTCTCGTGAAAAACCATGAATATTTTAACCTAATCTCAAGTTTGGACATTCTATAGTTAATTACAAGCTAATAGTCCTTTAAGAAGAATAACATGGTCTTATAAATTTGGCCCTAACACTACCATTCCTTCCTACTATCTTCCAATCTCTTTGCAGAAAAATATATAATCCATGGATAAAGAGCAATCAGAAATGCAAAATGTAGGTTTCTTTGGCCTCTTCAAAGAATCTATCAAAACCATCTTTTCATGGAAGAAAATTTTCACTCAAATCACCTTAACTTTCATCCTACCACTCTCCTTCATTTACTTGGCTCATATCATCATAGCCGATATGCTCGGTTTGCGTATTAGGCAGTCTGAATATAGCGACAATAGTGAAGGCCACTACTATTATCGTAGGGCAACAGCCGAATGGCTTGCTTATTGGATCTTTAAGTTTGTTTATCTTAGTTTCCTTTTTCTCTTTTCTCTCCTCTCCACTGCCGCAATTGTTTACACCATCGCCACCATATACACAGGCGGCGATGTGACTTTTAAGAAAGTATTGAAAGTGGTTCCTAGGGTTTGGAAAAGACTTGCTTTAACTTTCTTGTGGATATACCTTGGTTTCTTTGTTTACAACGTGGTGTCGGGGGTGGTGGCTGTCATATGGTCGACCACTATTGCAGACACCACGTTTGGTACAATCATGTTTTGGGTGTGTCTTTGTCTATATCTCATCGGTTTTGTTTATCTAACGGCAATTTGGCAGTTGGCTAGTGTGGTTACAGTTTTGGAAAGTGATTATGGACTGAAAGCTATGACAAAAGGCCATGAACTCATTAAGGGGAAAAGGTGGCTATCATGGTTCGTGTTCTTTGCGTTATACTGCGTTTTTGGAGGCATATTGATGTTGTTCTATGTGTTCGCTTGGAGCTATATGATCTTAATCGTTGGACTAGTGTGTCTCTTTCTTCTTATGAACATGTTTCTAGTCGGATTTGTTGCTCAAACGATGCTTTACCTTGTTTGCAAGTCTCATCATCATGAGCCCATAGACAAGTTGGGACTGTCGACACAACTAGGAGGTTATCTTGGCCAGTTTGAGCCCGTATTCAAGGTAAACAAGGATGTTGAACTAGGCCAAACTCAACCGCATCCTCAAGTTCAAGTTTAAAAATCTTATTTGTTCTCATGGTTGCTCTTATGATGGTCTATTTTCCTTTATGTTGTAGACAATGGTGAAAACCGAAATATGTATTTATCGATTGTATGATTGAAATCACTACTGTATGTATTTTGGTTGGAATGTTTCATAAAGTGGTGTATGAATAATTTATGGACCAATCGATCATGTTGCACTTGGTTCCATATCTTATGAATGTTAGTACAAAATTCGTGGCGCCAACACCTTACCAACCCGACACGAATTTTGTACTAACAAGTGGCGCCATCCGTGGACGCTTCCCGCAACCCCAATTCACTAAAAAAAAAACCCACCATAGCAATGTCACGAACAGCAAACCACAATCAATCCCGCGTCCGCCGTGAGGAATCACTGGGAAGGAATGGTCCCCAAAGATCCTTGAGGACCCTATGTCCGACAGGTCCTTAGATGGAAAGTCGACAAAAACTATCACCAACTTTTGCCGCGCATCCGCCGAAAAAAAAGGCAAAACAGAAAAAGAAGCAGAAAGACAAATCAACGCAGTAACAGCACGACTGAATCTATGCAGACCAGAGTCCGGAATTAAGATAAAAGCCATGTAAAATTCGCACCACTTTGAATCTAATACACCACACCCACCCGAACAAAACCAAGAAGAAGGCACGTAGACAGGCATTTCACCCAAGCCCCATCCACCAAATGCTAGACTTGTTTTCAAAAGGTCATTTAAGAAGGACAGATCCCTTTCACCTATCGCGCCAGCCGTCCACGAGAGAAAAAGTAATGTAGAACGTTGTTCAATAGGTTGTGGAAAGTAAGGAGCCAGCTACATCCTCACCTTTCCGTAGACTTCGACTGAAGTCCCCCCAAGCAAAAAGAACTGAAGTGCAACCAAGGAGGCATCAGCAAAAGGGAACACCGCCTGTAACGACGGGCACTATAATCATAAAGCGAAGTAGTGTAAGATGTCACTGGAAAGTCCAAATCAGAAGAACAATAGGGTCGAGCACTATAAGACTACCTCTCCCAGCCCTTGGACAAGTGAGGCAAAAAACCCCTACACACCTCAGGATCCGGCTTATAAGTCTCCCGAGGACTAGGATGCCTAGTCCAGCGTAAAGACATAGGATGGGAAGTGAGATATCCGAAGGATCATTTAAAGCTATTTCAGATCGGCCGCCCCCCATAAACAGAAGGTGATGGACAATGCCAACATGTCCACATTCTTCAACTCAACCCATACCTAGGAACGGCCTAGGGTTGGTTCGAGCAAAGCTACCAAGAAGAGTCGATTTAGATCACTATGACGATCTAAAGAACAGCGTTTAGGGAGGGAAGCTATCTCAGCAAACAAAGCGTCCATCAGGATCTGTAGAGATACATCACATCAAGCAAAGAGATGGAGAATCTACGGAAGACTTCATGGAAAGATACAAGGCAGAAGTCCTGGACGTGGAAGGAGCACCGGAATGCATGAGAATCTTCGGGTTTATGCACGGAATAACTCACCCTGATGGGTGGGCTATGGAGTTAATCAAGAGTCCCATATATGAAAGAATCCGAGGTTTTATGGATGAAATGTCTATAGAAGATGACAGTACGTCTTTCCTTACAGTAGGAGGTTGCCTTTCGAATTCAGTCACGACCGTAAACATATCCCACATGGAAACAATCAGTAAGAAGATGGGGGATAAACCGAATTTCAAGAAAGGCTTCAAAAACAAACAAAGGCCCGGATCGTTACTCCCATATAGATGTCTCACGTCCATAAACCAAAACTCCCAAAGAAATTTTGCTCGGGAAAAAAGGAAAGTTCAAAGCTCCACCCCCACCATGGTAACCATCCTGCGGTGCGTAAAAGGGATCCGAACAAATACTGTGAATTTTATCATTCAGTAATACGGGACACAATCACTGACGCATTGCGACATGCAGCTGAGAAAGCAAATAGACAAATGAACAAGTCCGGAAAATTTGTCGCAATCATCAGAGACTTAAAACAGAACGACAAGCCAAAGCCACCGAAAAAAGAGGACGGCACCGGAAAGATAAACTCATTATGGCTCATACAAATTGATTCAACCATGTTGAAAGAGTGCCAAGCCCAGATTACCCAACGACTTCTCGATCCCGGAAGACCGCGATCTCCCTATTCCACTTTGGGGAAGCAAAGGACGAACAGGAGGGACGTATAAAATGGATAATCGAAGCCGTAAATGGGGCGGAGGCACATATTGAGTGCACCGGTATATAACCGTTGACTTGCGGAAGCTCATCCTCAGAAGTCCCTTATACAAACACTATCTGCTTACAGTCTATACGTGCGTAACAAACTCCGCAAAGAAGAAAATAAGGGATCAAAGGTCCGCCACCACTCACCTTATCGGATTCAGCTAGATACCATTTAGACCACTGAACATGATAGCTAAGGTGTGCATATCCAATAGCCCTGCTCAGTCAAAAAGGAGTTAATGAAGTACACTCCACCTCCGCATGGGATTGAAACTTACATGATTATCGAGGTATGCCATCCTAACACACATTAAAGCGCACGTGAATAGGAAACCCGCCGTGGGTCCATAAGGAGAAAAACGCCGCGCCGTACCACCGACCAACACATGGGAAATGTTAAATTCCTCCGGTGAAAACGCACGATAACGCTACAACGCATCAGAGTCATTCCTAATGAAATGTGTTTATGATCTCTGTGACATAATACATCCAGCGCCTCCCGCATCAACCAAGTATTGGAAGAGGAAAAAATAAATATAGCAATCCACCCGATTAGCCGCCCGAGCTAGACAGTTGCCATAAGGATCTGACATTAACAAAAAGGACGCAAAGAACTAAGTTCCTTGCACAAGTATACAAAACATGGATAATTCCCTGAAGCCAGCTGAATGACGGGGCGTCCCACGAAGCTTCGCGGACACCGCTTGGTATCCAGGAATGTTCACCATCAGTCAAGAAAGAAAAAGGACAGGCACCGTAAAGAAATAAGCAATCCAAGAGAGGTGGAAAAACTGGTGGATGCACGGAATAATGAAAAAAAAAAGGTCCCACAAGTCTACAGTTGGTCTCTCAAATCCGGGTAAAGGTCCCAGAAAGCATGACGGAACCATGGCGAAATGTGTGTAGACTTCAAAAGATCTTAACAACGCAATGCCCCAAGGATTGCTAAACCCATTGCCGTAAATAGATTGAAGTAGATTTCTCTCTCAGCCTGGAGTATTCCTTTTCAAATGTTTCTTTAGATCGCATACAAGATGTGACCCACTAAATAAAGATGGTAACAAAAGTAAGACGAAGGAAAAAACGACTTCATACAAGTCATGGATATTTTGCTACTCGAATATATGTCGTTCGGTTTAAAGATGGTGGTCACATATCCAACTTTAGTAGGATAAGGCACGCTTGATCAAAGGCAGATTGGACGTAACCTGGAAGTATATGTCGATGATCTGGTTATAAAGAGCCGTACGGAAGAAGAAATCATCCGAGATAAAACATGAATTAAACCCAAATAAATTGCACTTTATGGAATTGCAGGAAGGTCAATGTTCTTAAGGTTAATAAAGTAAGCACCAACGGGTTGATAAGCATGTCCGGATAACAGCACGCACACGAACCTAAGCTTTCCCATCTCCGAATATGCATCAAGGACGTGCAGAAGCTAAATGGAAAACTGGCAAGCTTAAATAGATTCTTGTCAAAATTCAGCAATGAAAAATCGATACCAATTTTTCAAAACCTTGTAAAAAGGTTGCACAAAAGAAAGCGAATTTTCAATGGACACAGGAAGCCGAGAGCGGCTTTCCAAAGCATGATGAAGAAACTTCATTGCCGACTTCCCAACACTTGACCGGCACTGAAGGGACATGAGGAACTAATCATATACTTGGCCGCAGCAAAAGAAGCAGTCAGCGCAGTCTTGATGACAGACCGGGAAGGCAAGCAAGTACCGGTATATTTTGTAAGCCGTGCCCTACGAGGTCCGGAAGTCAACTATACTCCTATGGAAAAATTGGTGTTAGCCCTGCTCAGTGCAAGCAAACGGTTGAAAAGATACTTCCAAGCATACACGTTGTTGTAATAACAGACCAACCAATAAAGCAACTATTGTCAAGTTCAGAAATGTCCGGAAGAATGCTGAAATGGAAGTTTGAATTAAAGGATATGATATCCAAAAACAGACCAGGACTGCAATTAAAGGCCCAAATATTGGCAGAAGTTTTATGTAGAACAACCAGATAGGGAGTCTCCTAGAGGACGGCAACTCATGATTCAGAGTGCAAGAATCCACGAGAAGAACTACCGACGATCCCGTGAAGACTTTGTTCACCGGACGGTTCTGTCGAGTCTAGACGGCTCCGGAGCAGGATTTAATACTATAAACCGGAAGGAGCCAGTTCACATACGGCATAGTTTAGATTTGAGGGCTACTAACGAATGAAGGCCGAGTAGTCAGCATTCAATGCCGTCTCCGATAGCAAACAAATAGGCAGTAAAGAAATTTGGCAAGCACACAAGCAAGTAGAGGCACGTTGACTACATGACTTGTGGCCAACCAAGTTAAAGGCTCTTACATTGCCAAAGATTCAGGCATGATTCAGTACCTATGAACCGAAAAAGTATATACAGGTCAACCAATCTCGCAAAAAGCTTACAAGGAGGAATTTTCACATCATAAATACCCAACAAGTTGAGAACAAAAAAAGGCAGACGCCCTAAGCAAGATCGCTTCCACAAGCTTCACGTATCTTAGTAAACAGGTGCTTGTGGAAGAATTGAAGGAAAAGTCCATAAATGAAAAAGAAATTCTCGATGTAGTAGAAGAAGATAGCGAACACAGGAAGAACATCCTATATGATGCGAGTACCTGCAAAGAAATCCCTTCTCCGGAGATAAAAAGAAGGCCAGATCGTAACCCTCGTAAAGCGTGTCCAGGTACACCATGATTAAGGAACCATATACAAGAAGTCTTTCTTAGGAACATGGCTCCAGTGTTGTCGACACTCCAAGCAAAACCACGTCCTAAAAGAGAAATCCACGAAGAGTCTGCAAACAAGCACTCCTCCTAGATCTGTGGTTGCAACAAAGTTTATCCGAACAAGATATTTACCTTCTGGCCCAACAATGCATAAGGGATCGCAACGAAATTTGATAAAGGGAATAGCAAATTGACTGTCAAATACACCGTCCCCCGTTTCCCCCCCCCCCCCCCCCCCAAGAAGTCCGCAACAGAAACTTGAATTCCCATCACTTCTCCATGGCCATTCTATAAGTGGGGGATAGACATAGCCGGACCTTTCCCGGAAGGTCCCGGCAAAGTCAAATTCTTAATTGTTGCTATCGACTATTTCACTAAATGGATCGAGGCAAAGGCTGTCGCAACCATCACCTGGCAAACAATGTAAAGAAAAATTCAATGTGGGGACAACATTGTTTTACAATTCGGTTTCGGCCTACCTAGGGAAATTATATCAAACAACGGAAAACAGTTCCGTGATAATCCATTTAAGGATTGGTGTGAGAAACTGTGTATCCACCAATGCTTCGCTTCCGTGAAGCACCCGCAAGCAAATGGTCTAGTGGAAAGAGCAAACAGAAGCTTAGGAGAAGGAATAAAAGCAAGGATTGAGGAAAGAAGCAAAGATTGGGTAGAAGAGCTCCCAGCACGTCCATGGGCCCACCTACAACGATCAAGTCAAAGTAACGGTGGAAACACCATTCTACTAACATACGGCACGGAAGCTTGTCATCCCGACAGAGATAGGAGGCATGCCAACACTGAGGGTACGTCCGAGCATAAACGGAGATCGATCTGACAAAAAACAATGAAGCTTTGGGAATGAACTTGGACCTCATAGAGGAAAGAAGGGAGCAAGCAGCAATTCAAGAAGCAAAAAAGCAAGAAAAAGATGGAAAAGTATTACAACTCAATAGTCCGCGGCACAAGTTTCAAGCCAGGCGACATGGTCTATCGCAGCAATGAAGCAAGTCATGGCCTGGATGAAGCAAACTAGGACCTCCAAGTGGAAGGACAGTATAAGTTAAAGAGACGGCTGGGAAAAGGAAGCATACAAACTCAAAGACTGCAAAGGAAAGTGAAATACCGAGAACATGGAAACATTTGCGAAAAATCAAAAGTGTATATACATGAAGGATGTAATGAATCCGCTCGGTATCACACATATATGCACCGTAAGGGCAAATAACATTATTTGTTTCTCATCTTGTAATATTTTGAATTTCAATGAAAAGTGGGGATTAGCTACCCTCACGAGTTTTAAATTTTAAATTATTTCTTTACTTTGCAAAGTTATATTAATTGTTAAGACGCGCATGCAAGGAGCCATGCTCCACAAAAATATTATCCCGTATAATAAAGGTTGAGCAACCTCAAAATTAGCTCAGGCGCGTAAGAGGTATTGGCAAGCCGCTGCACCTGGGATGAATAACCCACAAATATTCACGAAGACTATTTATTACGAAAACGACACCCATGTAAAGTAATGAAACAAAAGTTAGCAAACATAACACTAAAAAATGTGTTGCGGAACGGACCTACAAGAGTCCGTCTAAATCAGATGTTAAACTTACAGAGTTAATATCAATTTACAATAAAAGCCGCAACGGCCACATACGGCCACGACATACAAAATAAATTCAAAACACAACAAGCCGCCGTAACAGACCACATGCGGTCATGGCAAAACCTCAAAGCGAGAGTCTTCAAACCGGGGCATACAAACCACGCTCCCCAAATCCTTATCTGTGTCCAAATCCTCAATGAAGAGAGAAGCCGCGGAAGTGCTAGCCTCACCCACTAAGTTCTGAGAGGACAAGGGATGAGAAATTATATCCACCATGAACTGACGAAGAGCCGCGGCATGATTCTTCGCGCCTTCGGCGCGGGTATGAACATTAAGCAGAGCAAAAGATAAAGAAGTCTCCCCGACAACAGCCTTAACATCAGCATGATAGATAAGGACGGAGAGCTGCTCGAATGCACGGTTGAAGATGAGCAAGCTCAGGAGGTCTGTCCAAAGTCGTTGTATTTGCCAGCAGAAAGCAATCCAAGACCTCATCCATCCCAGAATCTTTCTTGGATTTCAACAAATGAACCAAAGGGAAGTCGGCTTCCTCAAGAGCTCTTACCGCGTCAAAATAATTGGCCTAGGCAGTCTCCGGATTATAACCTGACCCGACGGAAAGGGGGTTCCGCGACTCCATGCTCATGGCCATCCGCCAAGCCCTCTTGCATACCAAACTCCACGGCCCGGCCTAAAGCATGACCCAGAATGCCTTGGTACTTGGGGGACTTCAAACATTTCACCATAGCAAGCTGCACCCCGTGCGTCAACAGCCATCTTCGTCCGGCCAGAGCAGTCAGGTAAGCAGGATAAAATTCCCCCTCCAAGCGACCGGACACATCCATCACATGTGCCTCAAGTTCGGCCACACGGTTGTACAACGCCTGGGCCTGCGCTTCCTGCTGAGCTTCCATCTTCTCTTAAATCGAGCGAAAGAATGAAGAGTAGAAACCTGCAAGGATAAGAAGTTAAAAAAAAAACACCACTAACAACAACGAGCGGAATAAAAGTCATACCTCAGAAGCAAGTCCTCACTTCTCGGAGTCATAGTGTAAAGTAAGTTTCCTGGCTTCATATAAGCAAAAGCAGGGGAATCATCAAGGGCAATTTAAGAAGGTAAGTAGCCGCGGAAATCAAGAAGGTATATGTCATTGGACCATCTGTGAAGCAGCACTCTTCAAAGAGCCCGACACCTCCGCGCATCAAAAATGATTATTCTCCGTAGTCAAAAACGGAAACATGATCCATGGAACGGGGAAACCTCCGCGGACTCTGTCTCCTTCTCCTCCACCAAAGACTTCAACCTAGCAATCTCCACATCCTTTTCCCTAAGAACACATCCTGAGACATCAACTTAGGCCCGGAGCTTCTCTTTTAAGTTACACCGCTCATGTTCCATCGAGTGACCCATCGCCATCCGACTCAAGGCAAATCTGTCGCGCCGCCCCCACATTGAACTCCTCAAACAATTGGTCATAATCCATATTTCGGAGTGTGGAGAAAAAGCCGAGGGGGGGGGGGGGCGACGCGATCCACCAACGTGCGACAAGAAAAGCCGTCATCCAGCAGTGAATCGTTGGTAATATTCCAGCGAGGAATATACCAACGCTTGGCATCTTCAGAATTTAGGGCGGCCGTCTCATAGAACGAGTCAGCCGACCCTCCGACGTCTCAGGCTGGGAAGACCCGCCCCACGTCCGACGTAGGCGCGACATGCGTCTTGCCCCTGCTGGAAGTCACAGTATCAGCAGCAGTATACACAGGGGCATCCGTAACATGGGAACTGACAAGAAAAGAAACAGTAACATTAAGGGAAGTACAAGTAAGTACATAAAATAAAAGAGGGATAAGCATACACATACCTCCGCACGGTAACCTGAGCATGAATGTTCGCCTGAAAAGAAGGCGCCAACATAAGGGAACCTTCCGGAATAGCCCGTCTCAAGCTAGCAAGTGTCTCCCCCATCCCAAAGCAAGGCTGGGGATGATCACCCTCAAAAGCCGTATATAGCAGGAAGGGTATCACTTTGTGCTTTTGACACTTCTTCCTCTTAGCCTTTTGTTTTCGGCTTGCTTTGTCGAGTGGACATCTCCTTGTCCTCATTCCACAATCAGATCATCTTCACGTATCCTTCAAATCCAAGAAAGCACCAGGCCGAAACAATATTCTCCTTCCACCGACACAACATTTTCTTCCGCAACCGAAGCAGAAACCTCAGGACCAGCGCCAGAACCACTACCACCCTCTTGTTGAGCCACAACAGGAATGCCCAGGGACACGAAGCAATGTTTTATACTATCAAGCAGCTTCACCTGCTCGTCCCCTTTCTGGACCACCACCCACGCCTGCACCTGTCCTGGGGTCAACCATTCCCAGGATATAGTCAAGCAAACCCATATCTGCAGAATAAACACCAAAAGATTAAACCCCATAAAAAATAAAATAAAAAAAAAGTCCCCACCAAAAGGAAGTTTCACCCACCCGTTTTATCAGGTCTTTCAAAGGCTGGATAAGTGTTTTCAATCAAAGGATAGGTAGGGTCACAAACCCACAAGAACTTCTCTAAAAAAACAACTCCGGATAACCGCTGAAAGGAGCTTTGTTAATGATAAAAAAAAAAAAAAAAAAAAAAAAAAATAAGAAAGGACCTGAACAGCCTGCTCTTGACGAGCGGTAAGATGGGGAGCCGGATCCTTTTCCAACACGCCTCCCATATACAAAGGGACGGAGATGGGGAATACTATAGAATCAACCCAGAAAAAATGGTCCGCCCAATTCTTAATAGAGTCCGGGGGTTTCGAGAGACAAGAGGGAGCCGATAAGGAACGTTTTGCAAACAAAAATAATCCGTTACTATATATGCCTGAGTAGTAACGCACGAAAAACGGCTACCGATGGGGCGAGATTAAGTACGTGCGTTAAAACCTCAAAATGAGATACACGAGCAGCAACGAAGGGGGATAAATAAGAAATGTGTATGCGGAAATGTTTGAGTACGGCTACAAAAAACTTGGTAAAAGGAATCCTATAGCCACAATAATCGAATAACCTAGTATAGACACCCACTTTACCCTCAGGAAATTAGGTGATAGTCATATCCCGCCCCGGAGCGGTAGGATGAACTTCATCAGGAATATAATAACTATTGCAAAAGCTTTCTACCATATACTCGGTCAAAATGAATGTTTGTATAATAGCCATTTGAAGAAGACAAACGTAGATAGATGCTAACCTGAATCTTGAAAAACTATAAAAACGAGGAAAACAACGCGCGGATGTGGAATAAAAAGTAAAAGCTCAAAGAAATTAACAATGGCGAAGATTTTGAGAAGAGAAAAACAGTAAAAATGAGATCGGTATGTAACTTTGGGTATATTTACTCCTACCGATACTTGGATGACGCCTACGTGTATGCCAACTTGGGAGCTGCCTAATCAACAGTAGAAAAGCGCATGGGAAACTGGTAAAAAGCTGTCACCAGTCAGAAGGTAAAGGGACAGCAACGCTCCACGTCACTGAAGCTGCACGACATAAAAATAGATGACTCCAGAAGGAAATAAAGAAGCCGAAAGTCTAGCATATATCACCGCAACGCAGACCTGATCCTCAAGCAATCTCCTACTAGAGCTGGGGGACTATGAACGTAACTAGGTTTACCAAGCCTCTAGCTTGGGGCCACAATATACTTAGGCTTTTGGTCCTAGACTTGTCAATAACGGGCCACATTAAACCTAATCCTCGCATTGGCCCGCGGTCCCGAAACCCCACGACTCCTTACCGGCTGATCCAGTTATAGACTATCTGTCCGCGCCGCTACTCACATGATTACCACGCTGGAACCTGTCCTGACAAGGACCCACTCTGGCCCACTACTTAAAGCAAACCAGAAATACTAGGAACCCTTAGTAACAGACACCTAAAAATAGGGTCATGAGGATACCCCAAAAAGTACCAATTTTCTTATTCTCTCTGAACATATACCTCTGACAATATGAATACTTACTGCTCAACGCTTGGAGTCTAATCGTTGGGGTGTCCGTCCCCAACGGTAGCAAGGCCGTAACGTTAACTTTTAATGTGGCAGAAAATCATCACTTCTCTTGCTCTAGTACAAGATTAAACACTCAAGTCATTTGGAGGCCCGACCTGACAAAGGATTTCATTCAACACCTTAACCACACCGACAAACAATTTGTACTAACAATTAATAAGACCAAGGTTCGTCTTTTGCAATCCATATTTTTTTAACATGAATCCATTGATTCGAATACCCTAGTTTTTGGCAGAAACATTTTCAACCCCCTAATCAATCCGGTTGTCCATCCGTCTTGTACACGTAACACCCTGTTAAAACGGAAACACGGAGTGTGACAGTTCAAGGCATAAACATAAGAATATAGAACATGCCATAATTAAATTTTAAGGAAATAGTACACATTTACACAAATTGTCTTAGCCAACATTGGCAAATAAAAATATAAGTCTTGAATTTAAGAGTACATTGTCTTATAAAAAGGGAAACGACAACGTAGACACAAAAGACTCCTTATGCAAATGCCTTCATATGAAATTACTTGCGATCACCTGAAATGCATGAGAAAAACAGGTCAACTATGAAAATAGTTGGTGAGTATACAAGTTTTACGTAAAAGATGTAAAAACCTTTCTTAAAGAAGTCCTCATGGCAAGTGTCAGATGAATCTATCCTATTACAAGTCCCAGCCCACAGAAGGGAAAAACAGATATTATGGGAACGGAGTACGGGGAGGCACCTAATGATAAAAAGAACAAGTCTCAAAAATATAATTTATAAAAGAAGAACCTCCATGGCCCAGATTGGCAGTAGAGGATTTATCGATTTACAAGATCCCCAGCTCTTAACAAGACTTGTAATATATAAATGCACATACACTTCCATGATATAAAAATATGTCTAAAAATAGAAAGTCTAAAAGTCAAAGCCACTTGGTTAATAATAATGTCAAAAGCCCATGCATATATATAGTACCATGCACAAATGCCCTCATATAAATACTAATTTAATATCCGAACAATGTATAACGAAGAATGTTGGCCCGACCCTAAAGATAGAGCTATCCATAGTATTTACACTACAGAACTGTGGAGCGCACGAACAATACGTATAGATTGGGTACGAACAACTACCCAATGGGAGACTAACAATGTGAGGGGGTACGAACAGTACAACTCATATGATACGAACGGTATCCCACATATCCAACACTAATATATATGCATCTTACGTATTCATATACAGTGCCCGAAGTCTCATTTTAATAAAAAACATACGTATTAAAAATATAATACGTGAAGTCCAATATTAACCAAGTCTTATATATTAGAAATATAATATGCGAAGTCCAACAATTTTGCAAATCATACGTATATCATAAGATAACACGCGAAGTCTCAATTTAGTAAAGTCATACGTATATCAAAATAATACGCAAAGTCACAACATGACAAATGATAGATTTATAATCAAGTAATGGCATGCAATATTCCCCCAAATAAAAAGCAATAAACGAGGGTTTGAGAATACTCAAAAGTGTTTATCAGGCTCATAAATAGTCCAGATAGTCCAAAATAGTTCACAAAACAGTAATAATCATGCATTTCACTCCAAAAACGTATAAAACATTTAAAAAGAGGGGGCCGTGAACTCACCTTAAGCAAAGCGATAATAACATTGAAAATAAGACGACGGAAAGCCGAGAAATTCCTAGAAGCAACCTAAAATATAATGTTGCGTCTTAGGTTTATAGATATTATGCGTATGTATGCAAATGAACTTTTATAAAGTTTTTATATCGATTATACCCTTGTACTTAGTGTTTATAAAGTTTATGAAACAATAGGGACTAGTTTTGATCATTTACCAATTATTTACAAGCCCTAAATACTAATGCAGATTTTTAGTTACAAATTTTAACTTGACGGAAATGACGATAACTCCAAAACCGTAAATAGTCACGACTCGGTTTTTATGTTCATGAAAAGATAGTTGAGTCTACCATTTCGGTTTTTATATAAAATGTGTCAAATGGCTAGAATATATTTTAGTGTCAAAACTGATTATTTCTAGATTACAACAGTCCCACAAAAAAGGCCGTAAATCCTAAACTACAAGTCCGTTCGGGCCGATTCGAATTGCCACGTTTAAGTTAAGATGTATACTACAATTTCTTTTTTACCCGAACAGGGGGTTCTATTCAAAATTTATGAGTTTTTAGCGATTGAAATCTGGTGTGCAAATCTGACACACTTTTGCAGTTTATTTTCTAGTTAAATCATCAAGCATCGTCACGACATGTGCCACCCGGAAAATCGAAGCTAAGACATAAACCTATAACTACATATTTTTCCCTAAGTCCAAAGTCTACTGATTTTTCCCAAAAATTCAATTTATGCTACTAACCTAAACTGTCATAGAAAAACAATTGATAAAAGCGTGATTTTTAAGGTTTTTCTTGTTTTAATTACTAAGTACAATGTATAATATTGGAAAATACATTTATGTACATACAATAATATATGAAAAGTATAAAAATACACAATTTATGATTCATTACAAAGATTTATGGTGGTGGTAATAAAGCAAAAACAAGAACTAGAACCACTAATCTAAAACCATCAACTAAAAAACCCAAGCTTCCAAAATCAACCCTAAACCTTGTTTATTCTTGATTCAACTAACCAAAAACTCTTGCAAATCCTTATTATTTTTCAAGTAAACCCATGAAAAGATGATGAGATTGGTGATGTTACTTGCTAGAAACATAAGTCTTCAACCTAGGCCACAAGAACTAGTAGAATAATAAACTTTGGTGTGAAGTTGATGTTGTTGTAGTTCGGAATGGGCAAGAAGGAGGAGAGTGTGTGTGTTATTGAAGTAAGAATGAGAAAATGAGGGATGTGAGTTTTTTTTAAGTAAAAAGTACATGCAAAATAGGATTAGCATGTGTACTAAGGGTGGCTTAGTGTTACACTCATGGGACAAGTGTCCAATAAGGTGTGTTGTAGTAAAAATTTTGTTAATTAAAATGCTATGTGTATGTATTAATAAGGCTAAGGTGCTAAGGTGGTGCGGGTATAAGCTAAAAACGCAAAACGTGCAAAGTCTACGTAAACAGGAAAAATAAAAGTACGACATAAAAATATATGCAAGATGATCAAAGTACGTAAAACATGTAGACTAAACGTAATCTAAAGTCGGGTTCATATTTAATGTACATGTAACGATGTACGCGGGTTAACCTATCATGTTACCCATAAAAGTTAATATACGCGAAATTAAAATAAATAGTAGAAAGTACGAGGTTAAATAGTAACCTGGAAATATGGATTGTTGGTCAAAGGCACGTTTATAAAAAGGTTTCTAAATAAAAAGACAATCCAAGCCCAAAGTGACCTGACAAGTACAAAATAACTTAACACAAGTAAGTTTAGTCAAAGACGTTATAAAACCTCTAATGGTTGTTAACCTGAGTTTGACGGTTGTCACATCCTTCCCCCGTTAGAAAGAATCCCGTCACGGGATTCAGTTCGTCTTAGCCAATGATTGGGGCTCGAAAATAGGTGTGGGTACTTGCGCTTGATCTCGTCCTCACGCTCCCACGTGAACTTAGGACCTCTTCGCGAATTCCATTAAACTTTAACAATAGGAATTCGACTACGCTTTAGTCTCTTGACCTCGCGGTCCATAATTTCTATAGGTTCCTCGATAAAGTGCAGCTTGTCGTCGAGATGGATTTCATCTAGTGGAATGACAAGGTTTTCATCGGATAAGCATTTCTTCAGGTTTGAAACGTGAAAGGTGTTATGAATTCTACTAAGTTCCCGCGGCAGTTCAAGTCTATATGCTACCGGACCGATCCTAGCCAGGATCTTGAATGTCATGGTATATCGTGGGCTTAGTTTACCACATTTCCCAAAATGAATCGCGCCTTTCCAGGGCGAGACCTTTAACATAATCTTTTTGCTGACATTAAATTCCAAGGGTTTACGCCTCACATCAGTGTAACTCTTCTGGCGACTATGAGCAGCTTGCAACGGTTTTTGATCTGAACAATTTTCTCCGTTGTTTCTCGGATTATATTTGGTCCAGTGAGTTGGCTCTCTCCAACCTCATTCCAGCAGACGGGTGATTGGCACTTTTGACCATAAAGTACCTTAAAAGGTGCGGCCTTGATACCCGCGTGATAATTATTATTGTAAGAAAATTCGACTAATGGCAAATGCTTGTCCTATTCATTTTCAAAGTTGATGACACAAGCATGTAACATGTCCTCTAAGGTTTGAATGTTCATTTCACTTTGACCATCGGTTTGTGGGTGATAAGCAGTGCTCGCGTCTAGACGAGTTCCTAGGGCTCTCTGGAGCGACTACCAAAACCTAGATGCAAATCGGCTATCTCTGTCCGAGATAATCGATACTGGCACACCATGACTGAAGATGGCTTCCTTTAAGTAAATCCGGGTGAGTTTCTCCATCTTGCCAATTTTCTTGATTAGTAGAAAATGAGCAGATTTGATCAGACGATCGTCGATGACCCAAATCGGGTCATAACCGATCGATGTCTTAGGCAGTTTGGTGATGATGTTCATTGTAATTCATTCCCATTTCCATTCGGGAATCTCAGGTTGTTGCAATAACCATGACAATTTCTGACATTCTTCCTTGACTATACAACATGTCAAATACTTGCTGACATAAGTGGTGATGTCAGCTTTCATATTCAGCCACCAGTATAGTTGCTTTAGATTATGGTATATCTTGTCAGAGCCTGGGTGAATTGAATACTTAGACTTATGCGACTCGTGCATAATTAGATCCCTGAATCCTCCAAAAGTGGCAACCAAGTTCGGTTCATAAAGCATTTGGTTCCATCAGGACGAGTCTCAAATGACTTGTCCATCCCTCGTAGATTTTTAGCTTTCATGTTTTCTTCCTTAATGCCCTCAAGTTAAGCATCAAAAATCTAAGTAGGAAGGTTGGTGTGGATAGTCATGACTAAGGCTTGAACTTGTAACGGCTTGATCCTTTCTGTTCGGCTTAAGGCATTAACTACGACATTTGTCTTTCCTGAGTGATAACGAATCTTGCAATCGTAATCACTGAGAAGCTCGAGCGCTGTCTCACGTTGAGTTCCTTTTGGTCAAGAATATACTGGAGACTCTTGTGATCCGTAAACACAGTACACTTTGTACCGTATAGATAGTGTCTCCAAAGTCTAAGAGCAAAAACCGCAGCATCTAATTCAAAATCAAGGGTCGTGTAGTTCTCCTTGTGTATCTTAAGTTGTCGATAAGCATATGCTATAACTTTCTCCTTCTACATCAATACTGCACCTAAACGTTTGTACGAAGCATCACAATATACCACAAAGTCTTCAGTTACTTCTGGCAATGCTAAAATTGGTGCACTACAAAGCTTCTGCTTTGGTAGTTGGAACGCTTCATCTTCTTCCTCGCCTCATTCGAACTTCTTATTCTTTTGAGTCAATTGAGTCAATGGCTTGGCTATCTTAGAAAAGCCTTCGATAAATCTTCTGTAGTAACCGGTAAGTCCTAAGAATTGTCGTATTTTAATGGGAGTTGTTGGTGCAGTCCACTCTTTGATAGCCTCGATCTTAGCATGATCGACGTGAATACTTTGACTATCAATTACATGATCGAGAATTTGTACCGATTTCATCTTAAATTCACACTTAGAGAATTTGGCGTATAATTTCTCCCTCTTCAGTAGTTTTAAGATAGCCTTCAGATGTCCCTCGTGATCTTTCTTGCTGAGGGAGTAAATCAAAATATCATCAATGAACACGATCACAAGCTTGTCAAGGTATGGTTTGTACACCCGATTCATTAGATCCATGAATATCACTGGTGCGTTGGTCAAACCAAACGGCATTACCTGGAACTCGTAGTGACTGTAACGAGTCCTAAATGTTGTTTTTAGGAAATCTTCTTCTCGAACTGTGAGTTGGTGATAACCTAATCGCAGATCGGTCTTTGAGTACATCCTAGAACCTTGTAGTTGATCAAACAAATCGTCAGTTCTAGATAGTCGATAACGGTTCTTTATGGTCAGCTTGTTAAGTTCAAGGTAGTCGATACACATTCGGAATGATTCGTCCTTCTTCTTAACGAATAATATTGGGGCTACCCAAGGTGATGTGCTTGGTCGAATAACCCTTTATCCGAAAGTTCTTGCAGTTGGTCGGATAATTCTTTCATTCTTGACGGAGCTAACCGATACGGTGCGCATGCCACTGGTGCTGCACCGGGCACCAGGTCAATCTGAAATTCCACCTGTCTGATTGGCGAAATTCTCGGTAAGTATTCAGGAAACACCTTCAGAAAATCTCGAATGATGTGCACATCCTCCAATTGTTTCTCTGTTGACTTCTTTTCCCGTGTCATGTGCTAGAAACACTTGACGTCCTTTCTACATGTATTTTTAGATCTTTATGCAAGATATGATAGTTAGTCGGGATCTGTTTCTATTGCCTTCGATTATCAGAATACTATGGTTGTAGGGAAGACGAACAATCTTGTCACCAAACACGATAACCGCGTGATGTTCAGATAACCAATCCATCCCAATAATAACATCGAAACTTCCAAGTTCGATCGGTAATAAGTCAATTTTGAACGGGTGGTTTACTAAATTTAGAGTACAATCATGCAAAATAGTGTCAGTGCTTAATATTTTCTTATCAACTAATCCAACATCATACTTAGTGTCTAGTGTAGAGGGGGCAATATCAATCAAAGTACTAACAGTAGTAGACACAAAGCTTTTCTCCATGCATAGTCAAGGTTTGTGTTGATAGAAATAATGCCTAAAAACGTTATTAATATTTTTCGACCTCTCTACGTTTTGATAATCACAAAATATAAAAACATCAAATGTAAAATTAAACACAAACAAGTAATTAGTAGTAAATTTTCATTTTAAAAATTTAATCACTTAAAGGTATGAATAAATAAATGCTTAATGCATTTTATGATCAAATGAATTTTTATTTAACCTCATATTTTTTATAAAAATGTCACAAACATTTTTATAACTTTTACAAAACATTTTTAGATTAAAAAAATGTTTTATTCTAATAAATATTTTGAATTCAATTTTTCTACCCAAAAAAGGCTAGAAATGTTCTAGAAAAGACAAAAAAGGGAGCGTCCAAGCTAGGCGCCCCCCTTAATTAATAGGGCGGTCCCTTTAATTATTAAGGGGACCGGCCAGAAAAAGATTCCCCCCAGTTTGCCTATAAATACTGGACTATTCCCCACTGATTTTCTCACCTTTTGCACACACTTTATTTTTGTTCTAAATCAGTTTATACTTTCCTTTCATTTCTTTGATCATTTAATCATAAAGCTTTGTTTCCAAGTGATTCAAGCTTTGATCCTCAAGAGCAAGAGAAGAATACTTCCTATCATCAAGTGAAGAAGTATTATAGCTTAGTATGTGTCCTTGCAACCTTGTTGCAATTGTATCATATCTTGTAAATCATTTGTGTATATTGTGAAGGTATGTATCGTAGTTGTGTATATTAAGTAGATTGTGGTGATCATTTTAATACTTATACGATTGGTTTTGTTATCTTAGTAATTATTTTACTAATGGTTAGTCCAAATAATTTATATTTGTACTGAATAATTTAAATAATTAAAGTTAACTTAAATTATAATATAATTTTAAATAAATATAATATTTTATAGAATGACAACTTAATTTTTATACTCTAATAATTAATTTTCTATTAAATTCGATATATCTTTTTGATATTATTATTTTTATAAAGTTTCTACCTACTCAAATAAAATCACCCAAACTCAAATATACTTAACAAGTAATACTCACAGTAAATAACTTTTTACATCCTCTAAATTTTTCAATTATTAAATATAATAATACACACTCTAATTTTCTCTATATTTTATTATTTCTCCTATATCACTATACCTACCCAATAATCACTTGATTTTAATAATCATCCTTCATATCTATCAAACTAAAATACAAAACAATACAAACAAAATATCATCTAAAACAATAACACAATATCCCCATTATACACAATCATATCTAAACTCAAAAAAAAAAAACAAAACATAACTCTTAAAAACACTATACCCAACACTAAAACCCCACATTCACTCTCCCTACCAACATTAAAAAACCCCACCAATACAAAAACCCAATCCACTAACACACTCAACTTACCAAAACAAAAACCCTTTCCAACAAATCACATACCACCACACAATTCATATCATTAAATAAAAAAATACCAACAATAAACTCCACCAACATAATCCAACACCATCACACGCACAAATTCATTATCAAAATAATTATCAAAAATACCACAAAACCAAAACATCAACAAACACTTCATACCAATACCCTATAATAAACACACCCTATCACAACCCCTACCAATCAACCACAACATCCCAAATGATAAAACACAATCAAATACACCTCCGCCTCTCTTCGCCTCACACAATGTCTCTACAATATTATCACGTCCATGAATGTGTGATAATGATACCTTCCCTGTTATCACCCCTACCAGAAGAATGCGTAAACCACTACTAACTCAAGACCACGTCTTCCGTACATCTCGTACCCCTCCGACCCTTCAATACCCGAACTCAAACAATAAAACCCACCAATCAGAGTACACCCCATCTAACTTTCAAACTGTATCTAGTCACACTATAACTCACAACAAAAATACTCAAACAACCTCCATAAACAATCAAACACACACTCTAGCTGTCATCTCACCTTACCTATACATCTCATCCCTAAAAAAACTCCCTAAACTCAAATCACTCTCTGTGAGTGTGTCGCCAATAGATCATCTCCTCACGAGAGTGCCACTACAACTACCTGTTGCTCCAGCCGTCTTGTACCCCCCACTCGTCTCCTGTGTGTGTAAGATGAATATCGCACTAACTCCACACCACACTACGTCGCTGTTGAGAGATAGTTTTTTAATACACTACAAGCGTGAACCTCTAAATCCAACCCTCTCATCAATCAACGTCTGCTCGCACTCCTTCATCACGTTGCAACATATTACATCTCTAACTTGCTACCACTAGTCTCTCCTAATATGTAACGACAACCAAAAATTTCCTCCTCTCCCCCCACCTATCCCAACCACTAACACAATCAGTACGTTCAACCCCAGTCACTTCACAATATAATAAGCCAGAATGACCCTCACACACAGCTATGATCATCTTATACATGTACTCACTCCTACATTATCCCAATAGATGAGTCTCGATGTACAGAAGTCAACCCTCCATTACTAATGTCACCAGTTATACTATTCCTATATTCTAGAATGTTACTAACCCCTCTTGTATACTGTCATCAATACAAATTATACATACATGTTATGACAAGACTTTTTTTTTCTTTTATTTACTAAAATTCGGATTACTATTCATGCCTAAAAAAATATTTTTTTTCTTTTCTTTTATTACTTAATTAATTATCTTTATACCTTAAGTTTTATAAAAACCTAAGCTAATTTGTTAAACCATTTTGCTTGAAAACTACTTTCTAAAAATAACTTTTCATTTCCAAATTCACTTTCTAAAAATAGAAAGTCTTCCAAAAACTCTCATATTTTAACAAACTCATTTCTTTCACAAATGACACACTTCTCATTTTAATCCATCACCTAGATATCCACATATTAACCAAACCAAATTTCTCAAAATACCCAATCAATTCCATTATCACTATAAGTGATTAAAATGAAATTTCTCCATCAAATATCTCATTTCTCTTAACTTAACCTCTAAAACCTAAACTTATCTTAAATTACTAACATAAAAATACGTATACGTAATAATACTTACACATTTAACACGAAAACGCTCAATTCTTATTTCCCCGTCACTCAAAAGTGAACGAAATGAACTCAACAAACTTCACCATCAATCCAATCTCATTGAGATGATCACACTCAATAGATTGATTACCAATCTCCCACATAATACACATATAAACACATATGAACAAAATCTCATAAACCAAACTCATAGAACAGATAATTAGGTCAACGCTATGGTTTGACCATCCTGCTCAAGCCATGGTTGTCACACAAAGGTACGATTTTTTATGACTCCCTAATTATTGAAAATGTTGAGCACGTAGATAATTTAAATTTTAATTTTCTTAGTGTTGGTCAAATATGTGATAATAAATGCAAAGTAGTGTTTACTGAACATGATAGCGAAATAATCAAAGACGAAAAGGTCATAGGTAGAGGAATTAGAAAAAGAGGGCTATATGTGATGAAATTAGGAAATAAACCGGAAGATAAAATATGTCTTGCAACTTTAGACGAAAACTCCACTTTATGGCATAGGAGATTAGGTCACGCAAATATGCAATTAATTCAATCATTGGCTTCTAAGGAATTAGTTAGAAATCTACCTAAGCTTAAATCTGACTGATACTTTTGTGACGCTTGAAAAATTGGAAAGCAAACTCATGCTAATCACAAAGCCAAAAATATAGTATCAACAACTAGGTGCTTAGAACTATTACACATGGACTTATTTGGCCCATCCGTCGTACAGAGTTATGGAGGAAATCGTTATACCTTAGTAATTGTAGATGACTACTCTCGATATACATGGACTAGATTTTTAGGAAATAAAACCGAAGCCTTTGAAGAGTTCGAAATATTTAGCAAAATGATTCAAAATAAATTAGGATGTTTCATAGTGTCAATTAGAACGGATCATGGTCGGGAATTTGATAATGAAGTACAATTCGGAAACTATTGTGAGTTAAACGGAATTTCTCAAAATTTCTCCACTCCTTGTACTCCAAAATCAAATAGGGTAGTAGAAAGAAAAAAACCGCACTCTACAAGAAATGAATAGAACCATGTTAAATGAATAATCTATTTCACAAAAATTTTGGTGTAATGCGGTAGATACATCAACCTACATAATAAATAGAATCTCCATTAGACATATTTTAGGAAAAACTCCATACGAGTTATTAAGAGGTAGAAAACCAAATCTTAACTATTTCAAAGTATTTGGAAGCAAATGCTTTATTCTTAATACAAAAGATTACCTCACCAAGTTCAACCCAAAGTCGTATGAAGGTGTCTTCTTAGGATACTCTCAAAATAGTAAAGCCTATATAATTCTTAACAAACAAACAATGAAGGTCGAAGAATCCTTAAATGTGACATCCGATGAAACTTCCTCATCGCCTAAAACATCACCTTTGGAGGATGATGATCTAGTCAAAGAAGAAGCTATTGAGGTTAGTAAAACAAGAACCTTAGGAAATGATCTCGGAGATAAATCTTTAGAAAATAATGAAATCATAAACATAAAAGAATCGAAAAGTCATCCATTAGAAAATGTTATAGGTAATCTAAATCAAAGAACCCTTATATCACAAGCCCAATACAAAAGTAATTTCTTTTGTTTTCTTTCAACCATAGAACCTAAAAATATAAATGAAGCCCTAAAAGATGAAAGTTGGGTAATTTCTATGCAAGAAGAATTAAACCAATTCATATCAAATGATGTTTGGGAACTAGTCCCTAATCCTAAGAATATGACCATAATTGGAACCAAATGGGTATATAGAAATAAGCTTGACAAAAATAGTGTCGTATCTAGAAACAAAGCTAGGTTAGTTGCCCAAGGTTACAATCAACAAGAAGGAATTGATTATGACGAAACCTATGCACCCGTAACTAGATTAGAATCCATAAGAATATTATTAGCTTATGCATGCGCACTAGACTTTAGGTTATTTTAAATGGATGTAAAGAGTGCATTCCTTAATGGTTTTATTAATGAGGAGGTTTATGTGGCACAACCTCCGGGATTCATTGATTTCGCAAAACCTAATCATGTTTATAGACTTAAGAAAGCGCTTTACAGACTCAAACAAGCTCCTAAAGCTTGATATGATAGATTAAAAGCCTTTCTTATTAAACATGATTATACAATGGGAATGGTAGATAACACACTCTTTACTAAGAAAAAGGACTCTAACATCATCATTGTCCAAATATATGTTGACGACATTATATTCGAATCAACTTCTCAAGAAATATGTGATGATTTTGCCAAGATCATGCACGATGAGTTTGAAATGAGTATGATGGG
This sequence comes from Tanacetum coccineum, assembly GCA_026074375.1. NCBI lineage: Eukaryota > Viridiplantae > Streptophyta > Magnoliopsida > Asterales > Asteraceae > Tanacetum > Tanacetum coccineum. The sequence goes on along the minus strand of BQNB010030748.1, from coordinate 5,567 downwards.
GGAACTTAACTTCTTCTTAGGACTACAAATAAAACAATTAAAAGATGGTATATTTTTTAACCAATCAAAATACATAAAAGAAATGCTTAAAAAATTTAAACTAGAAGACTCTAAGCCAATGAAAACTCCTATGTCTATGAAAACAAAACTCACGAAAGATGAAGAAGTTGAGTCCGTAGATAATATCAAGTATAGAGGTATGATAGGTAGTTTACTATACTTAACGGCAAGTAGGCCCGATATTATGTTTAGTGTTTGCCTTTTTGCACGCTTCCAAGAGGATCCCAAAACCTCTCACCTTGAAGCGGTTAAACGTATCTTCTGATACGTTAAAGGCACTACGCACTTAGGATTATGGTATCCTAAGGGATCCGGTATAGAAACCATAGTATATGCGGACTCTGATCACGCGGAAGATTATGTGGACTGAAAAAGCACTAGAGGTATTTACACGTTTATGAGATGTTGTTTAACATCTTGGTTCTCGAAGAAGCAAACTGCTCTTGCTATTTCCAATACTGAAGCCGAATATGTAAGCGCCGGAAAGGCATGTCAACAAGCACTATGGATGAAACAAGCTCTCGTAGATAATGGCATTAGGTTAGATGACATTCCTATAATGTGTGATAACAAAGGGGCTATAGACTTAAGTAAAAATCCCGTACAACACTCTCATACAAAACACATTGAGATTCGTCACCATTTACTTCGTGACAATGTTCAAAAAGAAAATATTTCCATAGAAAATGTTTCATCGGAAGATAACATTGCCGATATTCTAACTAAACCCCTTAAACGTGAGCCCTTCAATTACTTACGTCTAGGTCTAGAAATGATGGAACAAATTGATTAAACACTTATTAAGTAGTCTCATTACTATAAATGATTGATAAGGTACTTAAAAGTAAACAAGAACAATGAACTACAATCAAAATTAAAATGCCAAAATCTAAAAATTAGGAAAAGTTATTCGTCAGATAGGCGGCCCCCTTAATTCTTAACAGGCGGTCCCTTTAAAGTTAAAGGGGCCGACCATGTATTTAAGGGGACCGGCCATCTCTGACAGTAGGTAAAAAGTTTTTTTTCTAAGTCTAGAATTCTATTTTGCACAAAATCAAAGATTGAGAACTTTTCAAAAGAATAAACTATATACAAGATTACGTAACCTCGGTTTTGCCAAGGCTTAAGATTTTCTACTTAATATATGTAAGTCCCAATACATTTTATCAAAATCCTTCTCACGACTAGGAGTACATGAAAAATCTATTTTCATACATTGTTGATATATGCTAAAAACATTTTTCAAATCATGCATAATGATCTCGCACTTGTTGTCAAAATATATAATCTAATATATATTTTTCGACAATCTTGATTGAGCAACATTAAATCAAGGAGCACTTGGATTATTTCTTAGGTTTTCTTATCTTAGAGTCGAAATAATCGTTACTCCACATTTGTCGCATATAGGCACACACTAGGGTCTTAAATACAAACACAAGCCTCATTTAAATGTGTTTACAACATACTTCTCTTGTTTAAGAAATCTTATGAGCATTACAACCATTAGGAGTATTAAAACTATTTGCTTAATGTGGTTTCTATTGAAAACTTTTATTTTACCTTCTTGCATGTTTGTTTACATGTTCTTACTTGCTAAATGCCTTTAGTCTTGATTATTTTTAAAACAAAATTAGGATTTTGTTTGCCTATTTTCTTGCTTGTTAAATGTTGTAGTCTTAGTTGTCATAAAAATTAGGACTTGCTGCAAAATAGTCCACCTTTTTACCATTTCCTGAAAGAAAACAAAAACCTGGAAATTCTAAACACTTCCAGGTGGCGGCCACCTTATCTCAAAGGGGAGGTCCCCTTAAAATTAAAGGGGTCGGCCATATATTTAAGGGGATCGGCCACCTGAAGCACGATTTTTACTGTTCCTTTCTGCTTTTTGACCCTCATTCACCTAGACCTAGCTAAAATTTCCCAGAACTCACTAACATTCCTTGGATTGGCTTTCTAACAATGTCCATCCATCCTTAATTACACCATTTTTCTAGTATAAATCAACCCTCTTCCTCAAACACAATCACCACATTTATCTTGTCTTCTCAAATGTCTTATCCTCAGA